>MU228328.1:1183355-1225609 GCA_018584345.1 Thuja plicata
ATCAGGTTTGAGTGGGATAGTATGAGTCATAATGGATGTATCATAGGTTTTCAAGTCCTCATACCCCCATGCAATTACATCTATATATTCTCAGAGAACTGCAAGAATCTTCTCCTTCTCCTCAGAGGAGCAGGAGGTGCCAATGTGTATCATTTTCTCTTCACTGAGCTGGCTCATGTTTACTTTCTCAAATTTTCCTCCCTCAGAGGAGGATGATATCCTTTCCCGGCCCCGGGGGTCTGAGTCAAAGATTCATTCAAGTACAACCATCCCCTTTGGAATGGTGTTGGTTAGTAGGTCCATGATCCCATCATCTTCGTCACCCTGTCTAGTATCATCGTGATCTCTCTCTTCCACTATTTGGTCCTCAAAGATACCAACATTGGCCATGAAGGCTAAGGCTAGAATATGTTGATCATCCTCAAAGACCTAAAAAATGGGTGACATTATTTGGAATGGACAGGGTGGGGATCATCTCAACAGAAAATCTCCAGATTCGCAAGCCAGCCATTGGCTCAAGTGTGCTAGCAGAAATGGCAAGGGCATCCAGGACATAATTCTATCTCTGGGGAATAAGATCGATACCGAAAGCATTGAAATCTTCAATAAGGCTCCATGCCCGGTTGTGATATGTAGCCAGCCTCTTATCGTGACAGGTATATTGACTCCAGACTTGTTTAACAATCAACTCTAAATCACCCAGGATCCGAAGGCGAGTGATTCCTTTCCTTAGTGCAAATAGGATTCCAAGGACCAAAGCCTCATACTTCGTAACATTATTCATGTAGTTGAACTGTAGCCTATAGGACGCGAAAAAGGATTTCCCTCACGGGTTGATTAATTCCACTTCAGCCCCACAACCCTGTTTGGACTAGGACCCATCGAACTTAAGGGTCCACAGGTCGTCATTTGTTGTTTGAAGCTGGGAAGATGAAGTGGTCTTTGGATTGTTTATGGGAGGGTTGGGAGGAGTTTCCTCTAGCACTAAAGGTACATGGGTGAGGTTTTCCTCTGGAGAGATCTCTGGTTGGGATTCTCAGATAAATGGCGCCGAAGAGATGTCGCCAGTAGAAGTATTGGGTTTTGAGGAATCAACTATGTGTTCTTTCTTTCAGAGGGCATTGATGTGCCAAGTGGCAGCGGCCAGACAAGGTTCACACTCTAGCTCTGAGTGTTTCTGGTAATGCACCTGGTACCAAGTGTCGGACAAGAGTGTGGTGGGGGTCATTGTGGCACCCTGAGAGTTAACCTCAACCCTTAATTTTTCTTCTAGGTCATGGGTTCTCTGCAGAACTATGGGATCCTCCCGAGGGTGAAATCAAATGTTAGGATCTCAAGGGGTTGGTACACCCTTGGGGAAGTCTCAGAGAATAGGACCTCATTCACCCTCCCAAGTTTGGTGAGGGCCTGTCTCATCCGAGGATCACTTTCAACCTGGATCTTGTTAGATTCTCATTCCCAGGGGAGCCTTAAGTGGGAGAAGTCAGTCAAGAAGTATCCATTCAGGGACTGGGACCAATTGTGACTTAACAAAATCCCATAAGTCTCTAGGATGTCCACCACTTGGATATCAATTATGCTGGTTATTCCGGGGTCTTGGATGAGTTGAATCCAAACATTCTTTAGTTCACCCACCATTTTCACAGCAGTTTTATCCAGTTTTATTATTGCGTCGTTGGATGGGGTGGGGCGAAATCTGAGCTTCTAGCATATAGATAAGGGCATGATATTGCCTAAAGCCCCATAATCTACTAGGTAGTTGTGTATATTCTTTCCTCGTATGTTTAAGCCTGGCAGGAAGGGAGGATCTTCAGTATTCCCATAGAAGATAGCCGCATTGGCGTCCTCAAAAGAGACAGTCTTGGGTGGGCAACTGATGGCTTCTAGGTTTCCCAAGAGCTTCATAAGAGACTTCTTCTGCTCGGGACATTTCAGCAAAACCTCCATCAAGGTCATGGAGGTGGTGGTTTGTTCTAACACCTTCATGATGTCGAACCTTCCTCCCAGGAATTAATGGCGTCCCTTGGCCGGGTCCTTTTCTTGGTTAGAGCTAGGGCCTTTTGGAGTGATAGACCGATTAGTCATGTTTTCCCAAGGAGGAGTGTCCTTGGGAGGTGTTGGCATGTAAACTGGTCCTTTACCAGCCTAACTCTAGGTGTTGTAGGGAGTATGTGGGTTGGTAAAGGCATTGGCCTCAAAGGCCAGAATAGATTCATTAAAGAACCCCTGTAGTTTGGGTTCCTCTTCATCCTCCTTTCCTGTTCCAAAGAAGACGGTCTCACAGGCGAATGCACCGTGAGTGGGCTCTTTTATAGGAATCTCTGGGGGAGTAGGATCAGAAGCTTGTTGTCTATCCAACTAGGAAATCATGATGACTTTCTCCAGCATGGCATAGTTTACCTCATTGTGGGAGCCTGTGTCATGCAATCTACACCAGTTGGTCATGGGCTAGAAGTCTACGACTTGTATGCAATGGGAAGGTCTAGCACCACCCTAATTGGTGTTTTGGTTTGGAGGCGGACCTCTGGTACTAGCGTTATTATTTGATTACTATTGGTTGGGCCGAGGCCCGTTGTTATAATTTCTTCCTTTGACATTGTTGTTTCGTTGGCCGAAGAAAATGTTCCCTCTCTAGGAATTGGTGTTGTGGGGTGCAAAAGAACCCACCTTTAGTTGACCCATGTCCACTATCAATGTAGACAACATTCGCTGGAGACATTCAACCTCGGAAATCAACTGGGTATTTGTGTCACAGTGTGACGGTTGTTGTTGTTGGCTTCCCGAGAAAGCGGTAGCATTCGCTAGAGTCGACAGTGGAAATCCTCCAGCTATAGATGACTGGAAGAAAGGCACTCCATGTGGTTGTGTCTGTGGTTTTTGCATTTGCTACGGCTGGTTCCAAGGAAAAGATTCCAGACCTAGTGTTGTCTCAGTTTGAGATGGATATATGTACCAGGCCTTCTGGTCTATCAGCAGCGGTGGGGGATTCATGGCCATCATGGGGGAACCTATTATCTGATTGGGGTTATATCCCTCGGTGTAAGAAGTTCCACTGGGTATCATGTTAAATGGTATGCTCTGTCCAATCCTATCCAAGGATTTGTTAAGACCACAGGACAACTCTAAGGCAAGGTTGTAAACCTTCACTAAAGTATCCCGGTCGTCGGGGGTGGTAGATCTCCAGAGGAGAGTGGCACCGAAGGGGTCCATCACATTGAGATAGGTTTGAATAGTTAAATCCGCGGATGGTATGAAGGGACCCATGCACCGTTTCAAGGCGCGTTGGAACCGGTGGTTGAATACTGCAAGGGGCTCATTCGGTTCCTTCTTGATAGAAATGAACTGGCTGTGAAACCATGTCGGGTCCAAGTGTATATGGAAGGCAGCCAGGAAGGCATCCTCCATGTCTTGCCAACTGTTGATGGAGTTGGTGGGAAGGTTAAGGTACCAGTTCAATTTTTTCTGTCCTAGGGACAGAGGGAACATCTAGGTCACAACATCTTGATGTTGGATACGGTGTCAGTTCATGGCATCTTTGTATGCCTGCCAATGTTCTTCTATTGTTCACTACCCTAGGTGCTCATATCAGGGACAAATCTTTCCAGGGTGCGAAGGTAAATCATTGGCTACACCCAAAAAAGTTTCCATTGGGGACCCGGTATTTCCAAAATATGTTGCCATTGGGGGTGTTAGGTTTTGATTAGGTTGACCGTTAATCCCAGGGATTGTCTAGGGGACGTGGATATTCTGGGATGTGCTATATCCCTAGACAATGGTGGCTAGCTTGGCTTTCAAGGTCTATTTCTTTCAAGCGGGAGGCTCGATTTTGACAAACCGTCTGGGATTGGGAGTTGATCTAAGGACTCTTTCAAATATTGATGGCGAGAATGAGCCAATCCCACTGAAGGCTTGACTCCTAAAACTATGGCTTGGGGAACCCTCAGGCGGTGTAAAATCTGAATCCTCAGAGGGGGACAAGTTCATGCCCTCCTTCTAGCGCCAGTTTCTATTGACGGTACTTTGTGACTAGGTCTGCCAACAGATGTAAGTTATCACCAAAAACTGGGGTACTGGCCAACTTCACCTATAAAGGTTATCCGGGGAAATGAGATTCCCCGGGCCTCCAAGCACGTGAGAGTCAGGTCTCAACAATGTGGGGCTTAGTTGGGAAATATGACTTTTTTGTTTGAGGGTCATAGCTAGTTATCTTAACTCATCTTCTCTGGAGATTCAAGTAAATGAGGTTTCCTACAAGCGCGCATTCATGTAACAAATAAACTTCAAAAGATATTGTAGAGTTAGAAATATTTCATCTACCTATAGTTATACTAAACATTCAAAACATCGATAATGCTCTAACACACTACACTAAATACCAAAGAAATACAGAACCATCAGCTCATATTTAATCAGTAGCAAAGGAAAAGGAGGTCGTTAATCTACTTGAAGTATTAGAGCAAAGGACATAAAGAACACAAAGCATAAAATACCGTTAACCCAGAAATCAAAATGCTAACAACGTCATTGATAGAACTCCTCCTTCTTCATTAACATATCTCTTGCAAGCACTGGTGCATGTTATAATGGTGGCTCCAAGGGAGCATTTAACTACTGAAAGCTTAAAACTAAGGAGCATTGAGCTCTGCAACTAAAAAATGAGAAAACCAAATTGCTATTAGCTATGGACTGCAAAATCATCAATTTTGCCGACCCTTGGAATGAGCATTTAACCTAAAACTTAACCTAACTTACTTCATACTTTATAGTATAATACTATTTCCGGTGGCTGGTACTACCTGCGCCATGCTACGAAAGACCTTGAGATGGAGAAGGTCTTACTTGTCAGAAGAATAAGACAAGAAAAGAGGAGTGGAAGAATCAGCCTTGGGAAGAGAGTCAGGAGGAGAAAAGAAGAAATTTGATCCTCTGGGGATCGAGGCTACATGCCTCATAAATGGGAGGGTGGCTCACTATCTCTAATGCGCCAGGTGTAATGTTGAAGTGGCGCCTTAGGAAGACCATTTTTCATAAACCTCTCATCAAGCCAACATGCCTTATTGTGGTTACCTACCTTCTGACAACCTTTACTAACTGCCTTGAAAGTGACTAGTTTGCCTTCGGAACCAGGACATGAGTCACTTAAAGAATAAAAAAATGAGGGACCCAGAATTCTAGGATCTGGGAACTTGTGTTCCAAAAGAATGAATGAATACAACTGATACATGGTTGGAAAGATTCTCTAGGCTCCGGGGAACTTCATTGTTCCTTATGATATTTCCCAAGCCTCCAACACTTGGCCTATGCTTTCTTCATCTACATCTCTGATGCTATCCCACCGGCTATGAACAGCCTCCAATGCCTCCTAAACATCCTCGGCCCAATTCTGGAATTCATCCACCATCTTGATGGCATCATGCAATCAGATCATTATTTTGGAAAATTTGGATAACCTGCCCTGGTCAAGATCTCCGACAGGAAGATATAGGGACTCCATCTGCTAATGGAACTTGCTGAGGACATAGTCCTCTGGGGTACATGTTCCGGTGGTGAAGCGATTGACTTGCGATACTCCAGCCATGAATGCTTGAAACAGGCCCAAGGGGTATTAGACCGTTGTCACCTTCTCTTTCAAGGCCTTAACCAGTTCCTTGCATACCTTAATCCTAAGGATGAGTCTAGAGTACTGGGCCTAGAGGTAATTATATGATTTGTCTCCCAAAATCCCCACCTCAGTGGCGAATTCTTCTCCTATGTTGCGGATCTCTTCCAGCCCGACCTTCAATTTTTCATACTTCGCTAAATCTTGCTCCCATATAAGAATGGAGCCTTTTTCCCAGCTGAGAAGAATGTCAACTCAATAAAGGTCCGAGAGGGACACCACTAGAAATTGTCTCATGGCGGCCACTTCTTCAGTGACCCACCTATCTATAGCCTATGCCTTTTTCTTCATGATACGTAGAGAATCCACATCACCCTGTGCAAGCGGTAATCCAAAGGAAGGGGTTCCAGGGTGAACCTCAACCAAAGGATGTGTAAATTCTGTCAGGAGCGCAAGGAGATTGGCATTTTTTTCTCTTTCCTCCTTCAGCTTCTAGCCTTGCTTGATGTATCTAGCCTCTATTTCCTTGGTGGCTTCTTTCAGTAAGTCTAGCTCACCCTATTTATCTGTCCTCCCCAGTGCCACTTTTTTTATGTTATAATCTTCTGGCCTTATGGCCACTACATCTACACCTGATGGGGGTGTTGTGATAGTCATAACTGTGCTACCTGTTAGACTAGTCCAGAGAGTGTGGACTATCCACATTTTCTTGGGTCTTTGGGCCTCCGCATTCTTGGCCATCATTTCGGCCAATGAGAGTGCAGCGCCTGATGTTACTACCAGTGCCTTTCTTTTCCTTGATTCAACCAGCCATTGGGGTGGCTGGGGTGGCTTCACCATTAAGACCTGTTCATTGGGATTCCTTTCAGAATCTGGTGGTACATTCCCAGAATGTACATTGTCTTCGGGCTCTTTCTCCCGCTCTTTTTCTGGTTCCTTTTCTTGTTCTCCAGAACCTTCAATATTTTTTTCCATGTTGGCATCTTCTGTTGCACTATCTAGAACCTTTTCTCCAGTTTCAATATTACCTATATTTTTTAGGGACTTCCTCATCCCTCCCAGCATCAGTTGATTCTGCATTTTCATTGTCTGGGACTTCTTGATCAATCTGTTGCTACTGTTCTTGGGCCTTATCGGCCTCATCTATTGGGATATTCTCCTCCACCAGAACATCCTCTGGGGGTGGGTGAGGTCTCTGGCTAAAATTTAACAAGGTGGCCTCCGTTACTACCTCACCAAATGTGCTCTAGGGAACTTGATCACCTAGAGTAACCAAAGGTGTTTGGAGCATGATGATCGAGGGTACGGTTGATCCCGTGGGTCCAAGTTCCCTGACCATCAATTGCTCATCTTTGGGTTTCCTTGGTTTGTTTTTGGTCTCCTGGACCAGTATCTTCTCCTGTTCAGGCTCCCTTTGTACTTATTCTTGGGCCTCTTGTTCTAATGTATCTTTCTCTTCTGGTATTTCTTTTTCTATGGGGGCCTCTTCTTTATCCTGAGCTGCAATCTCCTCCACTGCATGACATATACCTTGTTCGAGGTCCATGAGCTCCTCCACCGAGAAAGAGTTATTGAAGTCATCGTGCGAAGGCAAGGAGTCTGAAATATCTTCTAGTTTGGGAGAGTCTGAACTGACTTCAACCAGGGGCACATCCGGCATACCAAGATTAGCAGCTGTGCTTGGTGTAGGGGTCACCTTCTTCTTCTTTCTTGTTAGTGGGACCCCGGTATCCAGAATGTTGGTGGACTCCGTCTCAACGAAGGCTTGTCTGCTCATCATCGCAGCCAATGATGGGGATCCCGTCGGGTGAGCAGAAGCCATTAGAGTTACTTGGAGGCCAGAGGATATCTGCGTACGAAAGACAAAAGAAAAAAGAAAACAAACCTCGCAGGAGGGAAAGCCCAGAGAAGGAACAAAGAAAATGAGGAAAACAAGGCAAGAGCCAAAGCGAAAAGGGGGACCCAACATTTTGCACACAAAATGTAAGGAAGGGTATGCAGGGCATAACAGATAGTAGAGGAGAAGTGGCCTCTGCAAGCTTTAGTATGGAATGAATTCAATAATTTCTCTTGTTTCTCTTTATCAACACGCCACAAGAAGGCTCGATCTAGTCCTTTTTAATAGAGCACATCACCAACAATAACATATTTAGCTGCTTTTAATTTTAAATTTATTTTCTCCCTAGAGGTAATATGTTTTGTGCATTCTCCATATGTGAGATAATATGTCACATTAGTGAACCACAAGTCTTGAAGACTCACCAATAACACTCTAGGTGGTTGTTCTTCCGATTCTTTATTTTCTGCTAGCATCTTACACAGACCTTGTCCCCTTACCAACTTGGTCAGCCAGATATGAAGATCAAATTCTTGAATTTTTTAAATCCATGAGGCTCAGTTGTTTGCGGCAACTTCTTGCTGGGTAAGAATTCTTTTCACAGTAGTATTGGGAACATAAACTACTGAATTGGAATGAAGTATGTAGTATCTAAAATACTTGACAACTTTTACTATAGTGAAAGCCTATTTCTTCACCAGTGAGTAATTTAATTCATATTTTTTAAGGGGCATACCCATAAAGTAAATTGGTATATCTTCATTCTTTTTATTTTTCTATAGGAGAAAACCTGACATGGTATGATTAGAGGCATAACAATAGACAATAAAAAAAAATTGTAGTCAGGGTTAATTAGGGTAGGAGCCTGAGCTATAGCTTCTTTAATATGTTCAAAAGGATTCAATGCTTCTTCATTCTGCTTAAAAACATTTTTCTCACTCCTCAACCCAACTATATGTTTAGTGGTCTCAGTGAAATCAAGGACAAACCTCCTTAAGAAATTAATCTTCTCAAAGAATGACTTTACACCACTTATGTTTGATGGTAAGCTCAAATTTTGTATAGCCCTTACCCTCTCTAGAACAATACCCTCCTTAGAGACCAGGTGACCCAATAGCTTCCCTTATGTCACACAAAAGACAGATTTCCTTAGGTTCAAAGAGATCTCGTGCTCTCTACACCTTTGTAAAACTAATTTTAGGTCTCTCAGATGATTCTTCCTCCTTTTTAAAAAGATAGTTAAATCATCAAGGTATATAAAAATAATTTTTCTCTTCAAATGCCCAAAGGAGAAATTCATTGTTGTTGAAAGGTGGCACCCACATTTATTAAGCCAAAAGACATGTGGTTGTAGGAAAAGGTGCTCCATAGAGTGGTGAAGATAGTCATGTGTTGATCTCCTTCTAACATGTTGATCTGATTATAGCCTGAAAACCCATCAAGCATTGACATTATTTATGGTCCCACCACCACCTGTAAGATATGGTTCATGCCATGAACCGGATAATTATCCTTCATACTAGATTGGTTCATATTTCTAAAATCTATGCAGATGTGAATCTCTCCATTATTTTTCCTCATAGGTACAATATTCACAACCCATGTGGAATGATGTATAGGATAGATTATGTGGGCTTTTAGCATCTTTTCAACTTCCTGGAAGATGGCATCTGATACTTTAGGGTTATAGCTCCTCAACTTTTGTCAAAATGGAACTGCTTCAGGCTTTAGGGGAATTTGATGTTGGAATTTCCCTTCTCTAAAATTCTTGAGATCTTCATAGGACTAGGAGAAGACATCTTTGTATTTTTTTAGTAGATGGGTAAATCTTCACTTCTCATCTTAAGAACAACACTTCCCTAGGTTTAAAAAATTTGGATCATCTGTGTCACCAATATTGATCGCCTCATGTTCATTTGAATTTGCTTCAACCTGATCATCTTGTTTCCCTCTGAATATGACACGCCGATCAAACAAGTTCTTAAGAGAGACTAGATCATTGGGAATTTTATTCCCCTTTAGCTGAATAACACAATCATCCACATATTTTCCTAGATCTAAACAAAATTCGCCACAAGTTGATTTTGAGCATTCAAATAAAGTGCCCACGAACATATCCATGTTTTGTAAGAACTTATTAATTTACTTGTCATTTTGAAAGACCTGCCAAAATTTTGAATTGTCAGGCACATTCAGTCTATAGATGATTTCTATTCTATATACATCCTTTTTGAAATCTGGGTGTGGTATGAGAAAAGAGGTTGAAATAGCTAAGGAATCGACTCTACTATTTTGATCCCTTGGGATCACTTCTATAGAAAATGCTTTGAATCCTTCGATCTCATCCCACACTCAATTTATATAGTGCTTTAGTCTCTCATTTCTAATGGTAAAGAGACCTTTAACTTGCTTTACAATGAGCTATGCATCCCCTCTTTCCTTTAGGATCTTAATCCCTTTCTTCTTAGCTTCGATTAGGCTGAGCAGGAGAGCTTCATACTCTATAGCGTTGTTTGTATAATTGAACTCCAGTTTGAAAGAGTAAGGAAATTTATCCCCTTTTGGTCATATCAAGACTACTTCCGCCCCTAATCCTGCTGAAGCACAACTCCCATCGAACTCCATGGTCCATAATTCCTCATTATCTTTAGGTTCAATTATCTCAACATCCTTTTCTCCCAGTATAAAATAATTTCCAAATTCAAAATCAGTGTATAGAATTTGAGCTCGGGGGACCTCAAATGGAAACATCATGTACTTAGACTTCCCTTCTGGCTGTAGAATTGCATTTTCTTTTCCCACCAGAATGGTGGCTTGGCTCCGGTCCATCTTTATTTCTGCTCAACAACATACCATAACTGGTAGGAATGTCAGCAACTACTATAGTTAGCATAATATTCTTATTTGGGTGAGCTTCCAAAGTGACCTAGGCATCTTTTATCTGGTTGAGAAATCATACTTTCTTAGAATCCATGGAGTAACATTTTCTATAAGTTTTAGTGAGTGGAAAATCTAGAGCTTTTGCAACAACAAAGCACATAATGTTATCTGAAGCTCTGAAATCAATAATGCAGTTATTCAATTTATGGCCATGAATGAATAAGGAGATATAGAAAGATTTAGGTTTGGATTCAGGCACATGAGTAGGTTATGATGGAGAAGCTTCTTTGGCTTGCATTTGTTGGAGGAAGTCTGGGTTAAGGAGGATTGGCCTACTTCTGTAGAAGCATCATTGCTCGATTGACTATGTATGTTTTGGACGTTAGGTTGATCATTTTTAACATAATTAATAATCTTATCTGACTCCTTAGGATTCATTCTTAAATATTCGGCAGGAAAAAATTAAATCCTAGTTGACTTAATGAACTTGACAATATCAAACAACAAATCAGGTTCAACTTTTTTAAAAATTTGAATTTCAGGAGCATTTAAGCTTTGAAATTTACTAGGATTAGTTCGAAGGTGAGGTTATTTACCTTTATGTGGCACTTTGGGGGGGCATATTGTTGTTAGGTTTGGAAATTCATTTCCCACATGTTAAGACTATGCAAGAAGGATCTTGTAAGGTGACTAAAAGTTCTCCAGATCTCTCTAAATTAGATTCATACTCCAGGTAGTAATTTATGGAGTCACAATGGTCCTAAAGTTGTTCTTCTTTAGTCACTTCTTCTATCTTCTCCTTCTGATTATTCATCTATACATATTGTACCATCTTCGGACAAGTACTATCATCATGATCATCAGTAAGGTGGAAGATGTAGATATTTCCCTTCACACCATAAGGTTCAATTGTCATTTTTTATTGAGATGAGGGCAATTGTAAGGCTATGTTACCATAACTAGTCTGATTAGGATTCCTTCTAGGGAGATCTTGGTAAGGTTGAAGGTAGGAAGTACTTCCTTTTGGGAGTTGTCTCTTAATAGCAATAATATCATTCATCAATCTCCATATTTCAGGATCAGATGAATTCAACGTTGAAGCTTGGGAATTAGGCACTTGAACCTCTTTTTTCCATTTTCCAAGTGTAATTAAATCGTCCTCCAATTCTATTGGCATCACTTGAGTAGTGGCTAGGTCTGGTACTCTTACCCTCTTCAAATGGACTGAAATTTCAGGTGGCATTTCACTAAGGAAGAACCCCCTTATATTTTTAGGTGTGGGTCTCTTAGCTGTAGGGATTCTCTGAACTAGACCATTGAACTTTGCTACAAATTCTCTGATTGGTTCAGTCATTTCTTTCTTCATCTGTGTTAGTTGAACCAACCAAGTGGCATCATCCTCTACACTTTTGAATCTAGCTTCAAATTCATTCTTCATATTATCCCAATTAGTGACAACTTCATTAGATAAGTGATCAAACCAGTCCAATGTGGGATCCGTAAGAGTTTGAACAAACAATCTAATAGCTACATCTTCATGCTGGACAGCTAAAATATCACATGTTGCATTGAATGCACTTAGATGACCCTCACAAGAAATTTTTTCATCACCACTGAACTTTGGTAAAACCTCTCTTTCTCTTTTGGGTAGAGGGTTCAAATTGGCTCCTAGGTTTAGGGGCCCTATAGCAGCTCCCCAGGGTTGGTCCATTTGACGAGCTTTTGGTGGTAGATTGACTGAAATAGGAATAGGGATCCCAGACAAGACTAGATCTTGAAAAGGACTACTGGTGTTAACTGGAGTGACTTTGGGGGGTGAGCTAGCTCCAATCTTAGCTTTTCTTTTAGGAGTAAGGTTGGAAGAAAATTCTACACCTTGGAGTTCTTGAAAATGACATCAAATACACCTTCCCTTCTTTGTAACCTGGTGTAGGGTCATGACTCCAATTTGATTTGTTCTTTTTAAGCTTCCCTCATAGGTGCATGAGCTCTTGATGTGGGACTATTGGGGTCTCTATTTTCTAAAACTGCTCATATTTGTACTTGTATCTCTTGCAACAAGAGCCAGTCTAAATTCTCGGCTAGCTCTTCTTCTCTCTCCAAAAATTGGCAAGCTCTCGTATAGTCTTAACCACTAGTTCATAATCTCCAAGAAAGGGTATTAAGCTGACCTACAATGTCCTCTTGTTGGTCTTGGAAAAAAATATTTGGTAGTAGAATGAGGAATATGTTTTCATGCGGTAACACCATCCTACCTCATCACTATGGCGAGTGGTCTTACAAGTTCATCTTCCCTAGCAGAGTCACCAAAAATTTGTTAGTGAGCACATTTGTCTTCACATAAATATAGGTATTTATATATATATATTCATAATTCACTCACATGCCCACATGCGAAGAACAATATTCACTACAGTTAGAATAACTTGTTGAAGTTCAACCTCTGCTTAATGGTGCAGCTACCATAACCATGAAATGAATACAAGAAATAATTTTTGAATTTTTGAAATAACAAAGCGCTCAACAATTTATTGAACTATTAAACTAATCTCTAATCACATACACAATCTCCATAATTTGACATGAAATTTACCAGAATGATAAAGATAGACATCCACTACAATTTCCAAATAATCTCAATAGAGATTAATAACATACCCATAATAACTTCACATATTTTCTATTTTTGTAGTAAACCTCCTTCTATTCACAGATAAAATTATTTTTCACATAGATCATTACAATCACAAAATCAAGAGAATAACTAACTATTACTAAACTATACTTATGCTATCCAAAAACAAATTACGTACCTTGCCATAGTCTTTTTCAACCATATTTATAGTTTCTAGGTTATCATAGTTTTTTACTAGGGTAAAAGATAATAAACTTCCACACGTAGGTGGGTAGTTTTAACAACTACTTCAATCTAACTAGGAAAGAAAAGATAGAAAAAGAGATATATTCTTTGCTAGAATTTAGGGGCACATCTCATGTTATGGACATTGTGGCACCATCAACTAGTTTACACCATTCAAGATAGTTCGTCAAGAAATCCATAATCAGCTGATGATGTGGAAATCCTACATGTGCAATTCGTGGTTCCCAGATTCTCTTGTCCCTTTTGATCTACATCACTTTCTTTTCATGTGACCCTAAATTATCCATATAGACTATTACCATGGCTTCGATCCTTGCTAACTTCATGGAGTCATTTGTGCTTAGTTCCTTGAGTTCCTTGAAAGACTAAATTTTTTCCTTGAATGTGTGTGACATATCATCAACATCCATGACTGTTTTACCATCCTCCTTCAGCAGATGCATGTCGACGCATTTTAAATCTTTCTACATGAAGCTCATTGATCCCATTAATTCCTTTTGTAGCTTCTTGGACTCTCAAGAACCATTCTCAATGATCAAATTTCTCCATTCGATGTCTTTCTTTGAATCCCACAGAATATCTTCATTCAACCCTTTCAGCGGTTTCTCCTTCAAGAACTTTATAACACCATATTTATGTACTTCATAAATTTGAGATATTACAACATCCCACTTTACTTTTTCATTTTACCAAGTGGCTAGTTCTGCTTCAAGTTCCCTACTAGTGCAGAATGTCGCTACATGAACTTGGACCAGGCTCTTGATGTAGTCGATCCCTTGCTGAATAGTTGAGTCTAACCACTCATAATAGGCATCTGCAATTACTTTGTTCAATTTCACTTGTTCTAGGATCTTTTGGCTTGATGGAGATGTGGGATCAAATGGGTGCAAGGCTTAAGCAACTGGCACCATGGTTGGGTTCTAAATGGCGTCAATATACTCTTCCATCTATTTCAGAGCCACCTTTAGTTCTCTTTTATCTCTCTCATCCTTGAATGTTCAAGATAACATACACTTTATAGAGGTTTCCAAGTGTTTGGAATCTATAGCTCTAGTGGCAAGTCCATCATCAATTTTTTCAACAATGAAATCCTTGGTGGTAGCATCTTTGGCACCTTTCTCTGTTACAGGTCGATCATATTCTGCAAACCATTTCCCATTTTTTTCATCTGCATCGAACATGGCCTAAGTCTTCAATCTGTTTGGTTTTTTTGCCTTCCCCAAATACTTACTAACTATATCTTCAGTAGGGACTTAAAATGGAACTACACTCATTTTCCTACTCACCAAAGCTTCTAACCATTTGGTTGTAGCAGGGGTAGCTTTCGGTGGCAGTGTGTAGAAACTTCTTTGATCAGGGACAATCAGAATCGTGGATAATTTGTCTTCCCTTCCATTTCTAATTATTTTATCTTTGGTCCAACTTCATGAGTGTCTTTATTATCCTCTTCATTGTGCTTTTGATACTAGACTATCCATATCTACCCTTGTCTCCTCTCTAGAATCCAAAGTGATCACCTCCTTTTTCGACGCGGTCTTTCTTCCCTTTCTCTTTTTCTTAGATCTAGTTAGGTGGCTACATGATGGGCTTTTAGAATTCTTCCCAGATTTCTTTATGTCTGGGCTCTGGATTTTAATGGAGCATCTTGCACTTGCAATGTTAATGCATTCATTAGATGGGGAAGGAGGAGGTGGTAGAGGGGTAACAATTCTTTCAAGGGTTGTTTTAGTTTGAGGCTCATCTTCTAAGGTCTGTTTAGTTTTACATCTCTTAAGCTATATTTCTATCCTTTTGATTACATTAAAAGACTTGAACTGAATACTATCATTTTCCATTTTTCTCCAGTTAATCTTAGGCAGGGGTTGATCTTGAACCTTTTCCATATAATATGGGTCGAGCACTTCTTCATCCTTTTGAACCTTAACATTGGTTATGCTCATGTTTAAGTTCATGTTCAAGATTTGAGTCAGGATAAGTCTAGACCACATCCTCTTTCTTACTTCATATTCATCCTCAAAATTTCCCCAGAAATCTTCCAATTGAGCTACGTGATGAAAAGAACTTTGAATATTCAAATGCTCAGTGGTGAAACTTATTCTATCAAAATTAGGCCTAGCTATGTATAATTACAACTTCAAATTCTTAAATTATGACTCCACATTCAATGCATCTAAAATTGATTTACAACTATTATATATGAGTTCAACGGGGAACTCAACTTTTGATTTACCATTCTTCTTTAACCTTTTGTCAATGCAAGCTAATTTCCTAGCAACCTCCATAAGAACATGACTATCAAGCGTGTACCTGTGTACCTGGGTAATTTATAAGGTTGTCCAATGAACCCACCTACTCGGACATATGTGAATTTGGTGAACTATATGAAGTAACTCCCATATGTGCTTACGAACTTCATAGCTTCTTCTGACATTCTCTGGTGAATATTCCCCCTAAGCTCATAAACCAGATGTCCTTGAAACACATCATTCACTCTAATAAAATTATGTGGGCACCTTTTCTCTTGAATATGAGGATGGTAATCATAAATCTTCATATCATTCTTCCATGGTTCATTATATAGCTCATACCATTCCCTTGAGGAGGTCAAGATATAGAACAAATAAGAAGACATGTAAAATCTTTTGCATCCCACAAATTTTTCCAACTCACTATTTAATCTTTCAGCTATAACTTCAGCCCAATCTAGATATTTCTCTCCCTCAGGCAAAAACTAAATATAGAAATACATCCAGTCTTCCCAGTAGAATGCATGTGAATTACCCTTGATTTCGTTCAACAGAATCACCATGAACTCTACATCCTCAATTAGGTGCTCTCTAGTCAAGGACCTAAGCACATGGGACCCCCCTTTCTCTACTTTTTGAAGCTAATATCTGGCTAATCTTTATGCATTGTAGAATCATAATTAATGTTTTATCAATTCATTAAATGCATCCTTATCACTTTAGAATCACTTAAGTAACTTGGTAGAGTAACTTCTCTTCACTTGGTTAACTTTCTCTTATAGTACTCGATAACTGTCAACTTGGTGTACTTCATGTGCGCTAGGTGATTGGTAAATTGTGTGGTCTGGGTGTAGTGTACATTATCGACTGCTCATATATATTTTTTTCTCCTTTTCACCAATTGAATCTTTTGACTCATATGACTTTGCCTTAACTAATGACAACAAAATATTCTATAGAGATAATAACCCCCCATTTGACATTAGTCGAGCAATTTGACAGAAACTTCAAAGTCATCAAAACTTAGTGACTCCCCCTTGGATGCTACTCTGTATATAAAATATGTACAACTCTTCTCCTCTTTTTTTTTTTCACCTATATATACTTTTTTTATATTTTGTATTGACTCTAGTTGTTTTTTTAATTTTCAGAACTATCTATATTTCCCCCTTTTTTTAAAAAGAGTCTCAATAATAAAAATTAAATATAAAAAATGTGTTTATACCTCTACTATAATTTGGCTAGTACAATCTCCCAAGTATCTCAGGGATTCTGTAGTATCACAATATGTTTGTTGATACCTGTCGATAAATCAACAATAGTATCCAGGGTGCTAACCTCTAGAAAACTTTCTAGTTCTTTTCCTTTCTTCAAGTGTATCTACATTGATTTCATATGGTTAATAACTAGTGCTTGCAGCTCAAGCAACTCTAATCTGAGCTTATCTTCCTCCTATCTCAATGAGAACTGAACTCCCATGAGTTCTTGTATCTTTGAGTAGCATGTCTGGAAATCTCTAGGCTTGGTAGTAAGCTTTACAAGCTGCTCAGTCAGCTTTTTCTCGGTATCTGCCTCCTTAATATCCTTGGTATGATTAGAAAGAACACAAACTTTCTAAAATAATAAAATGATGGACTACAATTTCTCTTCAACTTTGGAACATAACTCAGAAAGAGTTACCTTATCTATAGAAATGTTCTGCAATAGGTCCTCCATAGATTTCTTCTCCATTGATGCCTTGTGAATCTTCAACATATAATCTGTCATGTCCTTGTTCGATCCTTTGATTTGTTGGACTAGATTTCCAACTTGGTCTAGTAGTGGCTGAGACTCATCGATGGTAACTTTAGGAATAATCTCTTGGAAAATTTCTTTTACATATTTTAGTATATCTACCTTTTCTGTCTTCTCCAATAGCTTTTCTTGTTCATCTTCCCTTTAATTATATTTTATGTGGATATTTTGTGGAATCTGTGGATCATCTTTGTGTTGAGTGCAGATTTGCATATCAATGTTGGTCTTTTGTCATGAACAAGTTGTCTCTCTCTTTCCCACTGCCTGCTTCCTTATGGGAGCTATTTCAAACTTGGCCCATGTTGTTCACTAACTCTTTGTTTGCATGCTTATGGATAATTATCCCATCCTCTTTCATTCGATCAATTTGGTGGGAGAAAAATAAATGGATTTTTAGGAAGACCTCCTCTGATATTTCCTTAGTTCTTATCACTATCGAAAAGCACATTTCTGAACAAGTCAATATTTTTGTCCAGTGTCATTTTAATCCAAATATCATTTTTTTCTTCATGGGATAGTCAGGTGATTTCCTCTTGGAAGCTCTTATCTTTCCCTTCTTCCCTTATCTTCCCTCGTATTAGGAGACTCCCCACTAGTAGATCATTCATTAGATGGTAGCCCCCCAAATCCTCTTTTGTTAATTTAAACTTTAATGGCTCCTTAAGAGGAAACCTAGGTGATTCAGGGATTGGAATTTGTCTGAGAAATCATCTGGGAAAAGGTTTAGCCTTGAAATATTCTCCTATCCCTCAAGGTACCAATAATATGGAGAAGGCAGTTGCTCTATTAGAATGTTTAGTTCTTGCCAAAAAATTATTGATACCATGTCTTCATATTGAAGGTGCTTCTTCTGTCATCAAAACTACATGTATTAACAGGAAAATTGATAACTGGCATCCAAAATATATACTTGAGTAGGTTTGGAGCTTAATAGATTCTTTGCAAAATTTCATTATTTTGCACACCTATAGAAAGGGAAATGCCCTTGCAGACTGTCTTGCTAATCTAGGTTGTGACAAGATTCACCTAGATACATATATGCCAGTATGCTCGTTGGAAATTTTCCCATCTCTTCTTTCAATTATTCATTCTGAAACATCTTAACTTCTATTATCATTACTTTATATGTATACTAATTTTTGTATGATATTATGTTAAGACATTTTATGGTTCTTCTTCACAATCATAAGTATATATATTGATGAATATTTCATTATTATTAAAAGATGGGGCATTGATACATATAGGGAGTTATGGCTTGGGAAGATTTGTTATAATATTTTATTCATAATATCGTATAGATATTGGTCCTAACATATCTGTGTAATGGTTATTATTTTATAATCCTAGCCCGTGTTTCCTTTTCTTCTCTTTGAAATTGTTGACATTGGCTCATGTGTTCAGCTCACTTTGACATGTGTTTAATACAGCCACGTCTGTTATCTATTGTAATATCTGTCTCATGTCAGCCGATTCTTAGGATCGTGTGTGGATTATTCTTTCCCTCTCTTTCATTAAGTGATGCTTTAAATTCATATTGTGATTTGACTGCTCATTTAATTTCCTCCAAGTATTTAGATGAGTTGGTTGTATTAACATGTGTGCAGTCATGTGGCTTCGTATATCTTATGGAATGTGGTTTCTTCGTTAACTTTTGACTATCCTTTTTTATTGTGAAGTGAACAAAAATATGTTATCGAGTGTGTGTTGCTATCATTATTCGGTATTGTAATTAATTTGGCCTCATTTTGACATGGTACTTTCACCTCGGGATGTCTTTTCTCATTGTTGCTTTGCACTATATGGTCAAAATTCTATTTATAGCATCCATTACTGTTCATTTTTTATATTCTGTCTTTTCCAAATTTGGTTTTCTTTGACTGTTGATTTCGTTGTAAGTAGTCAGTGGTTGATCTTGTTGTTTAAAATGTTTGGGTGTCCTATTTCTTTGGTTGGTTTTAGTACGCAAGTGGAGGTATGCTCGTCTTTCTCTTCCTTGCATATGGATTATTATCCACGTAATTATAAGGTGTTTTTGGAAGTTCAAGATTGGGATAAACCTTTTGTAGGCCGCATTAAGGATGAAATATTGGCATCTATGTTTTTCTGTGAACGACCACATATCTGTCATGACATTAAGAGAATTGTTGCTTTTGATATCTTTTTTTCCCTCTGGCAAGCATATTTTATATCCATCGCAAATAATCTCGATCTTTCTCTCCAATGCTTCTGATCTTCTACAATCTCCTTTTCTTTTTGGATTTGATAGTTAGTCATTATGTCAAGCCAAAGTATCTTTGTGGGAATAAATTAAACAAGGCAATCTAGAAATATGATCTCTCGGGTGGCGCTGCTCTCACTGGTGGTCTTTTCCACCATCATTCAGTGTTGAATAACCATGGAGTTTATATGGTTCTTGAAAGCACAAAAAAGACACTGGAACGACAGTCCTTCAGACCTGTGAGGGCTTCTTTGCAACAATTTGGTGGTTTCCTAAGGATTGTGTCAATAGTATTCACAAGATTGTATTTTCTCTTTTAGATATTTTGGAGAAAGATGTTACCCCCTCCAATGTTCAACCTACTGCTATCCCTTCACAACTAACCTCTACTTCTACTCTTCCTATCCATGATCTCAATTTGAAATTAGGTTTGGGTGAAGTTGCTTCATATTTTATGGAAGACTAATTTGACAGTTTTGTAGAGCAACTTTCTAGTTTTTTGATGTGCAGAATTTTCATGCAGGTATTAATGGATCAATGTGTTGATCCCTCGACTGGAAGAAGAAAGGTTTTTTTGGGTACTCTCTTCAGAATGCTAAGTTACAACTCCTATGTGCATGCATTTTTATACAAAGCATGATGTAATATTCCAATAATACCTATGGGTTTTTTGTATAATGCATAAGGGATTTTATAATAATTAGGCTTAGGATTGTTTGGAGGGATCATCGATTATCTATTGTATCTAGCTACAACTAGTGGGGGGATTTCAGTTTTTCTAGGTATTCAAACTTCATACTCCCTATTTGTATTAATGAGCAAGGATCAAAGTTTTTCTTTCTGGTTCTTTTCTCCGGGAGCTCTTTGAACCAGTTATATTAATATAATAATATATTAAGTGGCTTCGCCACCTTAGTTTAAGAAAAAAAACTTATTTTACTATTAGAGTATAAAGTTTGTATGCTTTAATTTCTCACTATAACCTAAGAATGTTGGTAATTTCCTTTGTTTTTGTTGATGGGGCTCTTGTGACCGGGTCTGCCAACAGAGGTAAGTTGTCATCGGGTACCGGGGTACCAGCCAACTTTGCCTATAAAGGTTGTCCGGGGAAATGAGATTCCCCGGGCCTCCAAGCACATGAGAGTCGGGTCTTGACGGTGCGGGGCTCGGTTGGGAGATGTGACTATTTTCGAGGGGGCTAGCTGGTTATCTTCAACTCATTCTCTCCAGGGATTCAAGTAAGTGAGGTTTCTCCAAGCACGCGTTCACTTAACAAATAAACTGAAAAAGATCCTGCAGGGTTAGAAATATTTCATCTACCTATTGCTAAACATTCAAAACATCAACAATACTCTAACACACTACAATAAATATTGAAGAAACATACAACCATCAGTTCATATTTCATCAGTAGCAAAGGAAAGGAGGTTGTTAATCTACTTTAAGTGTTAGAGGAAAGGACATGAAGAACACAAGCATAAAATACCGTTAACCCAGAAGACAGAATGCCAACAACTTCATTGAGATAATTCTTCCTTCTTCATTAACATTTCTTCCAGCAAGCACTGGTGCGTGGTACAATGGTGGCTCCAAGGGAGCATCTAATCTACTGAAAACTTAGAAACTAAGGAGCATTGAGCTTTGCAACTGAGAAATGAAAAATTGTTTTTCTATTAACTATGGACTGCAAAATCATCAATTTCACTGACCCTTGGAATGAGGTTGAACTTATTATTTATACACATACACATCTAACCCTAACCCTAACTTATTTTACACTTTACAATAAAATAAATTATCTGGTGGCCGGTACTACCTGCGCCACTCTACAAAAGACCTAGAGACGGAATAGGCCTATCATGTCAGAATAATAAGACAAGAGAGGTGGAGTGGAAGAATCGGCCTTGATAAGAGATTCAAGAAGGAGAAAGAAGAAATTTGATCCCCCGGGGATCGAGGCTACATGCCTCATAAATGGGAAAAGTGGTGCCCTATCTCTGATGTGCCAGGTGTAATGTTGAAGTGGTGCCTTGGGAAAACCATCTGTCAAAAAACCTCTTACCGATCCGACGTGCCTTGATGTAGCTATCCACCTTCTGACAACCTTTATTAACTGCTTTGAAAGTGACTGCTCAACCTTGGGGACCGGGACACGGGTCACTAAAAGAATATACGATGTAGGATCTGGGACTCCGGGATCCGGGAACTTATGTTCCAAAAGAATAAAAAATATAAAACACTTAGGTTTTCTCTGGCCCCCAAAGAATCTTTATTGTTGCTTACTGTCATTGAAGATCTGGAGGAGACAGGAGATTCCATCTTCATTGATGTTTTTAAGGTCGGCATGCCGGTACTTGGCCACCTTAATTTGTTCTCCCATATCTGAAACATTTCCCTTAAATTTGTCAGCCATCTTTGCTGCATCATGGCCGCTGAGCACCATTCAAGCTATTCACATCATTTTAGCTCCGTCTATCCCCTCTGGGGATTGATACCTTGATTCCATTAACTCATCAAACTCCCCCAAAACATATTCCTCCGGCGTGCATGTGTCAATGCTAAACGGATCAGCTCTGGAGACCTTTGAAACAAAAGACTTGTATAAATTGAAAGAATATTGGACTGGATTGACCTTATCCCGCAGAGTCCCCACCAGTTACTTGATTACCCCTAATGTGAGGTCAAGTCTAGAGTGTTGTTTCCTCACAAAATCAAATGACTCTTCTCATAAAATTCCAAACTCAAAAATAATCTCCTCTCCGAGGCCGATGAGTTCTTCTAACTCAACCTTCCATGCCTCATAATTCTTGATGTCCCCCTCCCATATGCTGATAGTGGTTTCGGTCTGATGTAATACATGGCGGGCCGCATATAGGTCTAGGAGTGTGGACACCAGGAAACACTGGACATTTCCCAACTGCAAGGCGACCCATTCATCAACCGCTTGGGCCTTCTTCTTCATCGCTTGTAATGAGTCTATATCACTCTATGGAAGTGGGGCATCTAACGTAGAGGCCCCCAGAGGAATGACACTGATGGGCTGGGCCAGCTCAATCAACAACCCCATGAGGTTTGCATTTTTCTCCCGTTCTGCCTTGAACTTTTGAGCTTCTTTTTTGTAGCAAGCCTCTAGTGTCTTGGCTACTTCTTTCAACAGGTCCAATTCACCCTATTTTCCTCTCTTCCCCAGTGACACTTCTGTGACATTATAATCTCCATATTTAGCCATTGCCTCATCTATATCTAGGGAAGGTGTCGCGATTACTGTGACTGTTTCTCCGCCCGACTCGGTTCGAACAGTGTGAACCGTCCAGGCTTTCTTAACCTTAGGTGGATTCTGCGCTTGGGCCATCATCTCTGCCAAAGAAAGATGGACTCTAGGTGTTGATGGGGCCTTTCTCTTTCGAGATTCCACCAACCACTATGGTGGGCGGGGTGGTTTTACAGCCAAAATTTGCTCCTGTGACTATTCCCCAATATCCTGTTGTGCCCCCTCAGTAGTATGAGCCTCTTCCAGCTCCTTCCCTATGTTTTCTGATTCACTGGTGATGTTTTCTCTGATGGTACTTGTGTCCTTTGCCTCGTCTATATCTTCAGCAATATTTGGGTCCTCATTGGTTGCCCTAGGGTTTTCTTCTTCCTATTGTTGTTCTTCCTCAGCCTTTATTTCTGGGGTATCTTCTTCCATCGGTATATCCTTTGGTAGTGGGAGAGGCAATGGGCCAAGATTCAATGTTTGGACCGTAGTGATTACCTCCCCAAATGTTACCTTTGGGAGTGGCACCTGGAACATGGTGGTTAGGGTCACAGTTATTCCCGTGGGTCCGGTTTCCCCAACCGATGCCATTTCTTCATTTTGCTTCTGGCCTGATACTCCTGTATCCTATATTTTTGGGACTTCAGAAGCCATCTCTTGCTCCTCTCCCATTTCTTCTTCTATTTGTTCCCCCTGCTCCTGCGCAGGTTCCTGTTCTGGAACTTCCTCCTACTCTGGGATTTCCTCCTCCAGCTATGCGATATCTCCCTGCAAATTCCCGAATTCGTCAGACCTAAATACATCATCAAATTTATCTTGAGGGGGAGGATTTGCTAGGACATGAGTGGGCTATGGTTCTTTCTCCGGCTCCGGGGAGTCAGAAGAAAGGATCTCTACTTGGGGAATTTGCAGCATCTCGAGCTCTGGTTCTGCCTTTGGCTTTGGATTAAGCCTTTTCTTTCGTCGGGTAACACAAGGAGGCCCTGCATCCCTTAGGACCGCCTGCTCCTCTTCCACATCCGTTCCTATTGCTCTGACGATTAGTGCTGCTAATGAAGGGGAAGAGGGAGGACGGATAGGTCCGGTCATGAGCACCAGAGTGGCCAACCGTGTGATTATTCTATCCTTCATCTGCTGGGAGGCTGCCAGCAATTGTTTCAATTGCTCCTTTATGGGGGTCTCCTATGGGGCTAGAGTTCCTATTATTCCTTTTCCTTTATCCCCTCCTTGTGAAGAGGTTCTGGCCCCGGAAGTCAGCCTTTGTATTATTGGGGCAGCCCTGCGGGTACTCCCGGGGCATACTCTCTTAAAGTATTTGTGGTTGTGATCGACCATGTTTTGGGTGATTTCCTCAATGGTAGGCCCCTCCTGGGCATTCCATTCTACTAGTGGGAGATCCAACTGATCAATCCCCTTTGCCTTGTACTGGGGATCTATTGTGGGTCTGACATCTAAGAAGTCATTTGGAAATTTCCAAAGCTTCAACCTTTCCATCATCCCCATAGTCATCTAGATTTAATGCCAGCTCCAAACTTCAACATCATCCTGGAAATCTTTCCAAAAGTCCTCCATGTGATATTGGTGGGGCTCTGATGCCTGGGGAAGTACCACTACAATTTTTCCCATCAGATCAAAGTTTTTCCACGCTAGATAGAATTCGGCCAAGTTTAGGCTCTTAAGCTCACTGTCTGCCTCCTTGGCTGCGGCTAGACTACATGAGTAATTCTCACAAGTGATTGGGAATGAAATATTTGTCACCTTCTTCAAGGCGTACAAGGTGTGCAGCTCCAATATTTGCCTACAATATTCTAAGAGAATTATCTTGTTCCCACAATGTTTGGGCAACAAGTAGGGTTTCCCGGAGAAACTGGTTACCCTTATGTAAGTATGTTGCAGGAACTAGATGTAATAATGGCCATAACTTCTGACCAAATCCATTACCTCCTTTGAGGTGGTACCCTACATGTTGGGTAGGTGTGAACAGGTTGTAATAGACAAAGGCGTCGGTCACTCGGTAGAAACTGGGGAAACTAGCCTCCCATTGAATTTGTGTGAAATAATCCCAGGGAGCCTTCTGACCTGGGCCCATCCCAAGTACACCTGATGTGAGTATCCCATTAGTGATGGGCCATTATTGCACTAAGGTCCAGAGAACATAAGAGGTCATATAGAATTTGCACTTCTGGACCACCTGAAGGAACTGAGAATCTACATGGTTGGAGATAATGGCGACCTAGTCAAAGTATTCCTTGTCGGTGGTGATACCAAGAAAAAAGTAGTACATCCACCCTGTGAATTTCTGGGCATGGGGTTTCCTGAAGATCTGACATAGTGCTATCATCCCCATTTGGATGCTTTCCTTAAACTCAGACTGGGGGATCTCTAGTTTCATTTTCTTGGGGTCCCTCTTCGGAGTCTTGAGCCAATGGTTGTTCATGTATTGTTGGGCTGCGACCTCCAACTACTAAAATTGTGCTAAGGCATTAGCTCTGGTAATGACAGTTGGGTTATCAAACTGAAGGATCCCTAGGCCTACCCGAAAAGTAGCGGTGTCAAGAGACACCAAGGGGGTGGGATATCTGGTCAGGACCGGGGCTGCGAGCGTGATGACCCAGACGGAAGAGTTGTAATGTGTTGCAAGTGTGAGAATAAACTCTGGGGCCTACACCTAGCATGGGAAATAGGTGGCCTTGAGAATCCTAAAATCCCTGACGTTGATCGCCAACGGATCCCTGGACTGTCACTGAATGTACATTATCTTAACCAGGGCCTGCATCTTGGCCCACATTTCAACGCTGGTGTCGATAATTATCTGAACTTGGGACTCAATCTTTGATCCCATGATGGTGTTATGCCTCAGATACTTCATGTTGGGAGGCAATTTTTCTAAGGCCCTCTCCATTTTAGATCTGACGGTTGCCCTACTGACCATCGTGGAAGGAAGTTTTAGACTCCTAGGTGGTCAAGATGCGGAAGCCTCAAACATAGTGTATGTATGTTGCTTTGAAAACCTACAAGGCAAGGTGACTGTTAGAATTTGTAGATAAATAATAATCCAGGATCTGGAGATCTTACCTCCGAGGCGCATCCTTTTCCTGAAAAGTTAGTTTAGGTTCAAAATCCCAGAAAGTATATATATAATGCAAGCTTAGGAAATTAACCCCTATCTGGGCCCGGGGGTTTTAGCATACTTGATGGAAGGAAGATGTGGGCTTGGAGACAAAAGGCATGGGGTCTGGAAAAATAACCGTTGGGAGTTGTGAGCGAAAAGTGAGCCATCAGGCCCACGTGGACGTCACATGGCTACGCAATAAATGGGGAGTTATGGCAGCAGTGACACCAATTGTCTGAACGTGTGAAAAATGTAGGCCACTTGGGAAATATTGAATGCATACATGGGACATAAATGAAGCATTAAGGCTGGCTAATAGAGAAGAGAGAAAACCGCCTGGTTGAAACCAGTCGAGAGGCGAGTTTCAACCAGGTGGTATTCTGCCTAAAATGAGCTCACAAACATGGATAAAAAGAAGACAGAGCACGACGAGCTCGACGCGAGACTAGACGAATATACACAAAATATACATCTATGCACAACAGGGTCAAAGGGTATTTACACATAAAGTGGAAGGATATACATTAATATACACTAAATATACATATATACAGAACGCAAAGCAGCTACCTTAACCAAAACAATGCCAAAAATGTACAATATATACAATATTTTACACTGCAAAGAGGGCGGACAACCCTCTGGTAGAGCCGACCCACCAACAGGTGGCGAACAAGACGACCAAAATGTAGAAACAAAATGGAAATGAGACATCAGAAATGCAAACCAGAAACAACGAAGAAAGCAGAAAAAATGGAAGAGGAAACGGAGACACCAACCTAGAACCTGAAGAAAGGAAAGGAAGGAAAGGCACCCTAGACTCTCTTCAGCAGCTTCCACCTCCAAATGATCACCAACCAACACGAAAACAACTTGCAATCGCTCTAAACAGCTCTGAATAACTCGCGCTTAAACTTGCTCAAATCGCTTTTAGATCGCTTAAGTGTTTTTAATTGCGGTAACTGTGAAAATAATAGGTGATTCCTATTTATACCCGAGGTGAATAGCAAGTTACCTTTCCTTCCGCAAACTCTGGAATAGGAAGACTTCCAGACTCCAGACCCAGGGATTTTGTGTGACCATACCTTCTGATGAAAAGAAGACATCGCAGTAGAGAATCCCGGAGTCCGGGGTCCGGCTCCTAGAAAAGAAATAACCAACCCAGAGACCGGGTCCTGGAGACACGAGGGACAAAAACAAAAAGAAAAACCAACACTGCAGGAAAGAAAACCCGGGGAAAGAAAACAAACAAACAGGCAAAAGGACAAGGAAAGAGCCAAAAGCAAAAAAAACAAACAAAAAGGGGTACCCGACATTTTGCACACAAAATGTAGGGACGGGGATGTAGGGCATAACAAATGGCGACTACCTGGGACGAATGCCTTAGCGCATTCGAGAACTGCAGAATCTCTAGTTAGCAAAACTGGAACAAATTGTTACTCAAAGCATCTTGCTTGCAAGGTGTGAAATGTCTGAGAAAATATGGCCATGCACGATCCAATCTGTGGTCCTTTCATCAGTGGTGAAGTGTGTGCTTTGGAAAGAAATCAAGCTGATGACCTCTGGGAGAAGCAGAGAGGAAGCACTAAGTATATCGAATCCCAAAGTCATCAAATTCACTTGTTTCTCCCGAAGACCAGAGTTTCATCCCATTTCTTTTTTTTTTGTTATTTTATATGTTTCTGGGTGGGAGGGCGGTACTTCTTTCACCATCAAGCTTAAGCTTAGCTAAATTTAATGGCGGTATTTCTTTCACCCTTCACCCATCTTAATTTACTAAATGGGGAAGGAAGACTTTGGATCCGGAAAGAATATTTAAAGGTTCAGACTTGGGTCCATTAACCAATGTGACCGATCTACCCTCGGTGTGTCCGATTACTTGTTCCTTAGAATTTGGTTGAACTAATTACTGGACTTCCGGGGATAAATCCGATGAAGACTACTCATAATTTGCTACCAAATTGCAAAATAACTCTGGAGACTAGACCGATTCGATCATGTTAACAATAGATTCTTAAGTTCATTGCCATGTTAAAGACAACATCCCAGAGACCAGATGTTATGTGAAGCATACCAATCCTCACAAGAGGGAGAGCAAAATGTCGGGACCCAAAAAGGAAGACAAGAAAAGAAAAAGAAAAGGGGCGGTCCCGGAGGATGGCCAACAAGACTATTTACAAAGCAAGGTACCTCCAAACGAGGCACTGGGAAAGAAATATTTACAAGCAAGAGAACTTTACATAAAATACAACTCTGGGCAAATCGGCCTCATTCAAAGTAATGTTTGAGAAACTGTCCATTAACGGGCAATGGGATAGGTTCTCTAATCATGGTATTGAGGTGGTAGAACGTTAGTCCCCGGGATTATCTAGGAAGTTTGGATATTCTATGGTACACTAGACCCCCAAACAATAGCGACTGGTGTGGTTTTTGGGGCCCACTTCTTTCGAGTAGGAGGCTCGAGTTTGACAAACCTTCCAGGGTTAGGGGATGATCTAAGGATTCTTTCAAATCTTGCTGGGGAGAAAGACCGAATCCCATTGAGGCTTGACTCCTAAAACTATGGCTTGGGGAACCCTTGGGAGGTGTAAAATCAGAATCCTGAGAGGGGGACAAGTTCATGCCCTCCTTCTAGCACCAGTTTCTGTTGACGGGGCTCTTGTGACTGGGTCTGCCAACAAAGGTAATTATCACCGGGTACCGGGGTACCAGCCAACTTCTCCTGTAAAGGTTGCCTGGGGAAATGATAATCCCTGGGCCTCCAAGCATGTGAGAGTCGAGTCTTGATGGTGCGGGGCTTGGTTGGGAGATGTGACTATTTTTGAGGGGGATAGCTAGTTATCTTCAACTCGTTCTCTCTAGGGATTCAAGTAAGTGAGGTTTCTCCAAGAACGCGTTCACTTAACAAATAAACTAAAAAAGATCCTATAGGGTTAGAAATATTTTGTCTACCTATAGTTATGCTAAACATTCAAAATATCAACAATACTCTAACACACTAAATACCAAAGAAAAATACAACCATCAGTTCATATTTCATCAGTAGCAAAGGAAAGGAGGTTGTTAATCTACTTTAAGTGTTAGAGGAAAGGACATGAAGAACACAAAGCATAAAATACCATTAACCCAAAAGATAGAATGCCAACAACTTCATTGAGAGAATTCTTCCTTCTTCATTAACATTTCTTCCAACAAGCACTGGTGCATGGTACAATGGTGGCTCCAAGGGAGCATCTAATCTACTGAAAACTTAGGAACTATGGAGCATTGAGCTCTGCAACTGAGAAATAAAAAATTGTTTTGCTATTAACTATGGACTGCAAAATCATCAATTTTGCTGACCCTTGGAATGAGGTCAGACTTATTATTTATACACATATACATCTAACCCTAACCCTAACTTATTTTACACTTTACAATAAAATACATTATCTGATGGCCGGTACTACCTGCGCCACTCTATAAAAGACCTAGAGACGGAATAGGCCTGTCATGTTAGAAGAATAAGAAAAGAGAGGTGGAGTTGAAGAATCGGCCTCAAGAAGAGAGCCAAGAAGGAGAAGGAAGAAATCCAATCCCCCGGGGATCGAGGCTACATACCTCATAAATGGGAAAAGCGGCGCCCTGTCTCGGATGTGCCAATTGTAACATTGAAGCAGTGCCTTGGGAAAATCATCTGTCAAAAAACCTCTTGCCGATCTGACGTGCCTTGATGTAGCTATCCACCTTCTAACAACCTTTATTAACTACTTTTAAAGTGACTGGTGGGCCTTGGGGATCGGGACACGGGTCACTGAAAGAATACAAGATGTAGGATCCAGGAACTTACGTTCCAAAAGAATAAAAAATACAAAACACTTAGGTTTTCTTCAGCCACCAGAGAATCTTTACTATTGCTTACTGTCATTGAAGATCTGGAGGAGACAGGAGATTCCATCTTTATCGATGTCTTCAAGGTCGGCCCGCCGGTGCTTGGCCACCTCAATCTATTCTCCCAGGTCTGGAACATTTCCCTTAAATTCATCGGCCATCTTTGCTGCATCATGGCCACTGAGCACCATGTGAGTTATTCACATCATTTTAGCTCTGTCTATCCCCTTTGGGGATTGATACCTTGATTCCATTAACTCATCAAACTCCCCCAAAACATATTCCTTCTGCGTGCATGTGTCAGTGCTAAATAGATCAGCTCCGGAGATCTTTGAAACAAAAGACTTGTATAAATTGAAAGAATATTGGACTGCATTGACCTTATCCTGTAGAGTCCCCACCAGTTGCTTGATTACCCCCAATGTGAGGTCAATTCTGGAGAGCTAGGTCCTCACAAAATCAAATGACTCTTCCCCTAAAATTCCAGACTTAGAAACAATCTCCTCTCCGAGGCTGATGAGTTCTTCTAACTCAACCTTTCATGCCTCATAATTCTCAATGTCCCCCTCCCATATGCTGATAGTGGTTTCAGCTTGATGTAATACATGGCGGGCTGCATATAGGTCCGGGAGTGTGGACATAGGAAATGTTGGACGTTTCCCAACTGCAAGGTGACCCATTCATCAACCGCTTGGGCCTTCTTCTTCATCGCCCGTAATGAGTCTATATCACTCTATGGAAGTAGGGTATCTGATGTAGAGGCCCACGGAGGAATGACGCTGATGGGCCCGGCCAGCTCAATCAGCAACCCCATGAGGTTTGCATTTTTCTCTCATTCTGCCTTGAACTTTTGAGCCTCTTTTTTGTAGCGAGCCTCTACTGCCTTGGTTGCTTCTTTCAACAGGTCCAATTCACCCTGTTTTCCTCTCTTCCCTAGCGACACCTCTATGACATTATGATCTCCAGCCTCAGCTGTTGCCTCGTCTGTATCTGGGGAAGGTGTCACGATTACTGTGACTGTTTCTCCGCCCAGCTTGGTTTGAAGAGTGTGAACCGTCCGGGATTTCTTAACCTTAGGTGGATTCTGTGCTTGGGCCATCATCTCCACCAAAGAAAAATGGGCTCTAAGTGTTGATGGGGTCGTTCTCTTTCAAGATTCCACCAACCACTATGACGGGCAGGGTGGTTTTGCAGCCAAAATTTGCTCCTGTGACTATTCCCCAATATCCTGTTGTGCCCCCTCAGTAGTATGAGCCTCTTCCAGATCCTTCCCTATGTTTTTTGATTCACCGGTGATGTTTTCTCTGGTGGTACCTATGTCCTTTGCCCCGTCTATATCTTCAGCAATATTTGGGTCCTCATTGGTTGCCCTGGGGTTTTCTTCTTCTTCTTGTTGTTGTTCTTCCTCAGCCTCTGTTGCTAGGGTGTCTTCTTCCATCGGTATATCCTTTGGTAGTGGGGGTGGCAACGGGTCAAGATTCAATTTTTGGGCCGTAGTGATTACCTCCCCAAATGTTACCTTCGGGAGTGGCACCTAGAACACGACGGTTGGGGTCACGGTTGTTCCCGTGGGTCCGGTTTCCCCAACCGATGCCATTTGTTCATTTTGCTTCTGGCTTGATACTCCCATATACTATATTTCTTGGACTTCAGAGGCCATCTCTTGCTCCACTCCCATTTCTTCTTCTATTTGTTCCTCCTGCTCCTGTGTAGGTTCCTGTTCTGGAACTTCCTCCTGCTCCAGGATTTCCTCCTCCAGCTGTGTGATATCTCCCTCCAAATTCCCAAATTCTTCAGCCCTGAATACATCGTCAAATTCATCTTGAGGGAGAGGATTTTCTGGGACATGAGTGGGCTCTGGTTCTTTCTCTGGCTCTGGGGATTTAGAAGAAAGGATCTCTACTTGGGGAATTTGCGGCATCCCGAGCTCTAGTTCTGCCTTTGGCTTTTGATTAAGCCTTTTCTTCTACCGGGTAACCAAAGGAGGCCCTGCATCCCTTAGGATTGTTTGCTCCTCTTCCACATCCATTCCTGTTGCTCTGACCATTAGTGCTGCTAGTGAAGGGGAAGAGGGAGGACGGATAGGTCCGGTCAAGAGCACCAGAGTGGCCAACCGTGTGATTATTCAATCCTTCATCTACTGGGAGGCCACCAGCAATTGTTTCAATTGCTCCTTTATGGGGGTCTCCTATGGGGCTAGAGTTCCCATTATTCCTTGTCCTTTATCCCCTCCTTATGAAGAGGTTCCGGCCTTGGAGGAGGTTCTGGTCCCGAAAGTCAGCCTTTGTATTGTTGGGGCAGCCCTGCGGGTACTCCCAGGGCATACTCTCTTAAAGTATTCGTGGCTATGCTCGACCATGTTGTGAGTGATTTCCTCAATGGTAGGCCCCTCCTGGACATTCCAGTCTACCGGTGGGAGAGCCAACTGATCAATCCCCTTTGCCTTGTACTGGGGATCTATTGTGGGTCCGGCGTCTGAGAAGTCATCTGGAAATTTCTGGAGCTTCAACCTTTCCATCATACGCATAGTCATCTAGATGTAATGCCAGCTCTGGACTTCAACGTCATCCTGGCAATCTTCCCAGAAGTCCTCCATGTGATATCGGTGGGGCTCTAATGCCCAGGGAAGTGCCATTGCAATTTTGTCCAGCGGATCAAAGTTTTTCTGCGCTAGATAGAATTTGTCCAAGTTTAGGCTCTTAAACTCGTTTTCTACCTCCTTGGCTACGGCCTAACTACATGAGTAATTCCCACAAGTGATTGGGAATGGAACATTTGTCACCTTCTTCAAGGCATACAAGGCGTGTAGCTCCAATATTTGCCTACAATATTCTAAGAGAATTATCTTGTTCCCACAATGTTTGGGCAACAAGTAGGGTTTTCCAGAGAAGCTGGTTACCCTTATGTAAGTATGTTGATAGAAATGGATGTAATAATGGCCATAGCTTCTGACCAGATCCATTGCCTCATTGGAGAGGTGGTACCCTGCATCCCAGGTAGGCGTGAGCAAGTTGTAATAGACGAAGGCGTCGTTCACCTAGCAGAAACTGGGGAAACTAGCCTCCCATTGAATTTGTGGGAAATAATCCCAGGGAGCCTTCTGACTTGGGCCGATCCCAAGTACACCTGATGTGAGTATCTCATTTGTGACAAATCGTTGTTGCGCTAAGGCCTAGAGAACATAAGAGGTCATATAGAATTTGCGCTTCTAGACCACCTGAAGGAACTGAGAATCTACATGGTTGGAGATAATGGAGGCCCAGTCAAAGTATTCCCCACCGGTGGTGATTCCAAGCAAAAAGTAGTACATCCACCCTATGTATTCCCGGGCATGGGGTTGCCCAAAGATCCGACATAGTGCTATCATCCCCATCTGGATGCTTTCCTTAAACTCAGACTAGGGCATCTCTAGTTTCATTTTCTTGGGGTCCTTCTTCAGAGTCTTGAGCCAATGGTTATTCATGTATTGCTGGGCTATGACCTCTAACTACTAAAATTGCGCTAAGGCATCAACTCTGGTAACGACAGTTGGGTTATCAAACTGAGGGATCCTTAGGCCTACCTGAAAAGTAGCGGCATCGAGAGACACCATGGGGGTGGGATATCTGTTCGGGACCGGGGCTACGAGCATGACAGCCCAAACGAAAGGGTTGTAATGTGCTGCAAGTGTGAGAATCAGCTTCAGAGCCTGCACTAAGCATGGTAAATAGGCGGCCTTGAGAATCCTAGAATCCCTGACACTAATTGCCAGTGGGTCCCCAAACTATCGCTGAATGTACATTATCATGACCAGGGCCTACATCTCGACCCACATTCTGACACTAGTGTCAGTAATTAGCTGAACTTGGGACTCAATCTTTGATCCCATGATGGTTTTATCCCTCAGATACTTCATGCCAGAGGCAATTTTTCTAAGGCCCTCTCCATTTCAGATCTGACGGTTGCCTTGGTGACCACCGTGGAAGGAAGTTCTGGACTCCCAGGTGGTGAAGATGTGGAAGCCTCAGACATAGTGTAGGTACATTGCTTTGAAAACCTGCAAGGCAAGGTGACCATTACAATTTGTAGATAAATAATAATTCGGGCTCCGGAGATCTTACCGCCGAGGGGCGTCCTTTTCTTGAAAAGTTAGTTTAGGTTCAAAATCCCGAAAAGTATATATATAATGCAAACTTAGGAAATTAACCCCTATCTAGGCCCGGGGGTTTCAGCATACTTGATGGAAGTAAGATGTGGGCTTGGAGACAAAAGGCCCGGGGTCCAGAAAACTAACAGTTGGGAGTTGTGAGCGAAAAGTGAGTCGTCAGGCCCATGTGGACGTCACGTGGCTATGCAATAAATGGGGAGTTATGACGACGATAACGCCAGCTGTCCAAACGCGCGAAAAGCGTAGGCCACTTGGGCAATCTTGAATGCATATGTGGGACATAAATGAAGCATTAAGGCTGGTTGACGGAGAAGAGAGAAAACCACCTGGTTGAAACCAGTCGAGAGCCGAGTTTCAACCAGGTGGTATTCTGCCTAAAACGAGCTCATAAACATGGATGAAAAGTAGACAAAGCACGACAAGCTCAACGTGAGACCAGATGAATACACATAAAATATACATCTATGCACACCAGGGCTGAAGGGTATATAGATGGAAAGCAGAAGGATATACATTAATATACACTAAATATACATATATACAGAACACAGAGCAGCTACCTTAACCAAAACAACACTGAAAATGTACAATATATACAATATTTTACACTGCACAGAGGGCGGACAACCCTCTGGCATAGCCGACCCACCAACGGGTGGCAAACAAGATGACCAAAACGTAGAAACAAAACGGAAATGAGATAGCGGAAATGCAAACTAGAAACAACAAAGAAAGCAGAAAAAATGGAAGAGGAAATGGAGACACCAACCTGGAACCCGAAGAAAGGCGAGGAAGGAAAGGCACCCTAGACGCTCTTTAGCAGCTTCCACCTCTAAATGATCACCAACCAGCACGAAAATAACTTGCAATCACTCCGAACATCTCTGAATAACTCACGCTTAAACTCGCTCAAATCGCTTAAGTGTTTTTAATCGTGGTAACTGTGAAAATGACAGGTAATTCCTATTTATACCCGAGGTGAAAAGCAAGTTACCTTTCCGCAAACTCTAGAACAGGCAGACCTCTGAACTCCGGGCCCGGGGATTCTGTGTGACCATACCTTCTTATGAAAAGAAGACATTGCGGTAGAGAATCCCGGAGTCCGGGGTCCGGCTCCTAGAAAAGAAACAACCAACTCTGGGACCGGGTCCCGGAGACACGAAGGACAAAAACAAAAAGCAAAATCAACACCATGGGAAATAAAACTTGGGGAAAGAAAACAAAGAAACAGGCAAAAGGACAAGGCAAGAGCCAAAAGCAAAAAAAAAAAGGGGGACCCAACATTTTGCACACAAAATGTAGGGACGGGGATGCAGGGCATAACAGTTTCCCAACTTTTTTTCTCCTCAAGTACATGTTTATATGGAATGTATCTTATAAATGATAAAAAAAAATACATACCAAAAATCCTTAAGGATGGACTTCAATAATAAATCCTTAAGGGTATTGTCAATCTAGAAAAATAAGACAAATCTAGAACTAGAATTAATGCAGCTAAGGACTAATAAATAATTTAGGGTTGTTCTTTTAGACTTTAGACTCTATTAAATCTAGTAAGGTGTTCTTAGAAGTTTAAACAAGATAAATAAAGAAAAGAAATTTGATGAAGACCTACTCCACCCAACACTCACAAATAGCACAATAAATAAAAATTGCAAGAAGGAAAACAACCAACTTTCGATTTCTTCAGTAAAATAGAATTGCATATTCATAAATTATGTTGTTGCAACCACATGTGCTTAAATCATTGTAAAAAAAATCAACTCTCTAAGAAAATACTACAATTTAGAGCCACTATATGGACTAATGGATCTGTCTTTTGTAACCTTTGTTCACCTATTTATTGGCACCAATGATCACCTTATAATGTTTTGGAAAGTGTAAATCCCCATTTTTTGGTACTAGAGGTCCAACCAATCATTTTCCCACCCAAGAAGAATTTTCATTTGAAACTTGAAATTCAATAGCACAACTTTCAAGAGCCATAACTTTTTAATTGAGCATTTGATTTGCTATTGTAACATATGATTGTACCGATAAAAAAAACATATGATTGTAAGTCTTGTGAAAAGATATACAATATTAAAATTATACAAAGATCATTTTTCCATTTTTTGAGCTTTTTGGAGGCTTCTATGGTCTTCAATTTTGATTTGAAACTTTGTACAATAAATTTACAAGGATGAAAAATTTAGCATTTCACAAATAGTACATGATATTGAGATGATTCTTTCACCATTCACCTTATTTTTTATTTTTTCTCTTTGGAGTTAGTTTTGATGTCCATAATGCGTATGTAGGTTGACTTACTAAAAATACCATGTGATTATTTTTTTCTCATTTCAAACTTCTAACTACCTTACACCTTGTACGTGTCATCATGGACTCCAAAAAAAACTAAAGAAACATAAATAAAAGGAAAATATTTTTTTGGGTGATGCAAGATTTTTCCTTAGACCATTGATGCTCCTGCATGAGACACCTAGGGTAATTTAAGAAATCCCTCTTTCACATCTTTGATCCAAGAGAAAAACCAAAATGATCAACCTATATCTTAGTCAACCAAGGTTAATCTTCAATAGGTATTCCTTTCCACTTAACCAGATATTATCCATATTGCATGTTTCTTATACTTCTACTCGTGTAGCTATCCAATATTTCTTCTATCTCTTTATTCTCAAGAGTATATGTCAAAATGCTCCACTATACTTTTTTTGGTCCCTCTTCAATGCCTCATTCATGATCTACTATGTCAAATCATCAATGTTGAACACATGTGTTATGTTAATTCCACCAAGTAACTCCACTTCATATGCATTTCTTGAATCGTGTTTCTTTACAATTCTACATGGTCCAAAATTATTCATTTTAACTTAATATATGTTCCCATGGGGAAACTTTCTTTCCTCAATTAAACCATAAATTTATTGGCAACACTGAATATTTTGATCTTCTACTTTTTCCTAATTTACTAACATTAGTGGAATTAATTTAAAAATCAATTATCCACTCATCCCTCTTTTCTAGCCTCCACTTCCTAAATTCTAGACCCCACCTTCCCTTTTCCTTTTGTCATAATTGTCATATAGTCTATGAAATTTTCCTTTTTCTCTTTTGTCATAATTGTCATAGTTTATGACAATTTCTCCTTTTCCCTTTTGTCATATTTTTCATAGTTTATGGCAAATTTCCCTTTATTCACTCACTAATTTCTAATTGCGCATTAAACTTGTCATAGTTAATGACAAGTTTCCTCTTTCAAATTTGCTAATTGTCATAGTTTATGACAATTGCCCTTTTGCACACTTAATTGCTAAATTTGCAATTCCTCTTGCAAATTCTATAAATTGAGATCATTTCTCATCATTTTAAAAATCACATCTTTCAAATATTCGTGTTATCATGCCAAATTGCTGTCATCCTATAGCTGCATCTTGTCATAATGGGAGAAACAAATCAACTTTTTGAGAACAAAGAAATGGCATGGGAGTCAAATTGAGGGAGTGTTTGAATTCATTTGATTTATTTTATGCACTTTGTCTCAATTTCTCTTATGTTAGGATATGATTTATTTTGTATGCTTTTATAGGTTATGGTTGCATTGCATGCAATTACTTCTTCTTTTTCCTCTCCTTCACTACCCTTATCCTTTTCGGTGTTGGTTAAATGTTGTGTGTAATTGATGGTGGATTGATTAGTTGGGGTCGATCCTATTTGGAATGTGTTTTGTTTGTATTTTGGTCCCAATATCTATTATGTAGCATGTTCATCATGATTGTTGGAACCAATGGCTTTGGAGAAGGTGTTGCATGTTGACATGCGTACGGTGATTTGTAGTGGTCAGGGTGATCCATGTTTCATTCCTTACCACCATGTGAATGTCTTGGTGTGACCTATTTTAAATTGTTCTAGCTGACATGGTTGATGACATCAATTAGTATAAGAAGAGTGAGTATTTATTTTGTTTGTGTGGCTTATGCATTACTTGTATGTGAAGTGATTGCAAATATATTTCAAGAGATTTGTGTATTGCTCGTGTACATGGCAAAGTTTTGGTGACAATGATCTTTGTGGTGGATTCAATCTCTTTTCATACTCTTTGGTAGTGAGCCTCTTTGTATTGGCAGTGAGCCTATTCATATTTAAGGGTAGTTAGCTTGTCTGATAGTGAGCCTACCTTCAATAAGCACAACCGACAGTGAGCCTTTGTAAAAATCACCTTAATTGGTGTCACCCGATAGTAAGAACGTCTTTTACTAGTTTCATAATGTAGCTATGTGATGCCCCGCTAGGGAACCCAAGAGAAAATAACCTATAACAAGTAACTAAGTTTACAATTTTTTTTTTATAAAAAATTTACATTCAAGATGATTAATTAAGCGGAAGAAAATACAGTGAAACACAAAACATGAACATAAAAGTAAACTCAACAAGGATGCAATTCTCAAGGGTTCCATAACGTAAGAATTCCTCATAAATTAATTAAAGATTAAATATAAATATGCCAAAGTATAACATGATTAATAAGGACAACATCTCATAAATAATGATACAGTTACATTTGATACCATAAGGTATATCCAAAGAAATGACATCCACTGCACAAGTCGCAAGGTATGTAATTATAATTAAATATGAATTACAATACATTAATCCATAAACAACATAACTGAAATTCATATACATGATATGATAAACAACTCAAGAAAAATAAGAGCATATCCCCTAGGATGTCGCAAAGAAGCACAACTGCTACAAGGTCACCAACAATGGTACAAGGATGTCAAGGTCTCCAATGGTAAAGATGATCACTACCACCCATCCTTGTGGCACCTAAATGGTCCACTCCCACCATGCTGAGGAGATAACAATAGATCCCAATTGGTTTAAAAACTAGTCATAAAGTAGGAAAATATAATGGATCTATAAAGCTCTCTATCATAAGGTACAACTATAACTAAACAGGAAAATACCTATAAACCCAGAGGCAACTGACACATGTAAGAAATCTGAAATGAATATGGGGAAGTTTCATCACATGAGTAAACTCTAAGGTGACCCAGGCATTCCTGCTCGACCCCTGACCCCCTAGTGACTCTACACGGTATTAGTAACCTCTCGTACAGACAAGGGTACTAACTATGCAAGATCAAATCAAACATCTTCTTCCACTCCCATCCTAGTCTATAAAAACACTCAAGGCATGGGCAAGGAATACATACATCTTATTAATTCATTTTAAACCCCGTAGTGTATTAGGTTATAACTTATTAAGTAATTGACAATGAGTTAACTTGACAACCTCTTAGGGTCCCGTCCTTCATTGCAAGCCACTCCCCCTTAGACACTAGATTACATACCCTAAGCTCATAATAATAATCACTCTCCAAAATACCGTACAGGTATGATGGTCAAATTTTAGTTCCACATAAGGTCATCAGGAACACACATTGGTTCCCGAACCAAACACCAAGTAAACACCCACACTTGCAAGTTCACCTACACACAAGCTTAAGGCAAACAATTGGAGAAAGATAATTGAATAGATACTAATCGCAACGCAAAAACAAAAATGCAAGGACATAGTACACACCCCCAACCTCTGGTACATTTTCCCTAGGAGCAAACGTAGTTTCCCCAAAAGCCCAAAAGAAGACTACATCTTAAACAGGGAAAAATACATGATAATATGCAATTAAAAAAATTACAACATTAGTCTCAAATTAAATAATTCCCTATAAATAATGATTATCGCAACAATAAAATACCACTATGTAATATTAAATTAATTGGTAATATTCTATGTTATTATTTTTTTTTGAAAAAAAACAATCTCCTTTCAACTAAGTATTCATATAAGATTGATATTTAATATAATAATTAAATAATCAAAATAATAATAATAATTAAAAAAAATCTTTTAAAAATATTAAATAAATCTAATTTTAAAATTAATTGAAAAAAATATTAATACAAAATATTAATTTTTTTTAAAAAATGAATTTTTAAAAGTTAAAGGGGAAGAGAGGCGGGTCCCACACCCCCCTTTGATTGCTGCATGAGGCGGCCCACCGCTACCGTAGGCAGTTTAGTTGTCGTGGGCAGCCTAGCTGCCATAGGCAGTCTAGACTATCGCCGACAACCTAGCTGCCACGACTGCTAGCTGCCATGAGCAACCTAACTGCCGGGGGTGGGGAAATGAGACCTCAGGCCCCCACTAAAATATAATTATATATATATTTTAATTAAACTTTATTTTAAAAAAACCAGTATATATAGTTTAAAATATAACCTTTTTTAAAATAAAAAGTAAAATACTGAACACAGTTCTGAAATAAAATAACCAGCAGTAAAAAAAAATATTTTATGAATTTAAATTAATCTTACCACAAAAAACTATAAGGTTTAAAGGGGAAAAATATACATATTAAATATCTTGGCCTTCAAATCAAATGTGTTATAATTTCTAACTCAGATTATACATTAAAATTAACTTGGGAGAATTCCTCAAGAATAAACATCAATTTTCTAAGGATAACTCCTAAATTTATAAAAAATCACAGATTTGGATTATGTAATCCATTTACTACCATTCTGAATCCACGTGATTGATCATAATCCATCATAGGGTATACAACAAAATTTTCAAGCAAAACCCATCTACCAAAACTGATCTAAATGCAAACATACAACTTTCTTAATAAAAGATTTATAATAAAACATACACCTACAAACTCAAATTTAGGATCCTACCTCAAGACCCTCACAATTCTGAAATCATTGATCCAACATTAAAAACAGTACACAAACAAGCTTTCCAGATTGTTCCTCAAACTTCAGAAATTCCTCTTTGGCAAGATTCAAAGCTCAAATCCCCCAACTTCTGTGTTCTTGAGAAGAGCTCAAAAAATTACCTAAAATAGAAAAAAAACTACTAACCTAAGGTTTCTAAACTTACCCCTAAGGTTAAAAGTAACTCCAATTGACTTTGGAGTCAAAAGATTTGATTTACAAAAATAATTCATCTTTATCCTCCAAAAGACAACTTAAATTCAATTTTGAACTTTAAAAGTTTATTACACATTTTTAATAAAAGTTATGAATTCACTTAAATCAATTAATTCAACAAAGGTATATCAATTAACTTTTATTGATCAAATACCCCCTTGATTAATTATTTAATAATTACATGATTTAAATAATATAACATTAATATCATACAACCCAATTTCTATTCTAACACGAATAACCTTAAACCAAACATACAACTTGAAAACCTGACATAACCAAAATAAGCAAAACTCAGACCCAAGGAAAGGTTCCTGAATTCACGTCACTTGACAGATTTCGAAGGGTGAAGACACATAATCTTTTCCACTAATTATGACAATAAAAGGTTTAAGTTAGGGTTTTGGACATGTTCATTATCTCCCCCCTCTTACCACTGAGACATTTTGATAGGGCACACTCACTCCTGCCAATTCAGGGAAGACGATGCCTAATACCTGCAATCCTGTCATCACAAAGATGAACATGTGCATACATATAATATGAAACAAGCAATGGTTGAGAACGAAAGGTCATGTGGGTCTCGCATGCAAGTAACTACAACCCCGTCTTATACCATAAAATCACATTATACACAAAGTAAAAACTTACATATGATCCATGTGCATATAAATAGGGTGTCAGTATTGTCAGTAATCCATAACCATAAATGCAATCATAACATGAGATAAACATGATACAACTGATCATAAGTCTAACTGTAATAATATCAAATCACACAAAAACCATAGTTCTTACTAACTGAAATATAGTGAAAAGTCATACAATATCAATTGCAATAGAAACAAGAGTAGTCGATGCACAAGTGCAAGTGACCAAAAAGAGTTTAACAAAATAAACTAAAAGCTACTAAAGGGTGGGCACTACATTTAGCTAAGAGAGAGAAACTGAAAAAAGTGAGAAACATGTAAGTAGTTGGATAGATTCTTTTGACAAGAGCTTTGTTCAAATATGAAAGTGCATTTATATATTCTATCTCATCTTTCAAATTATCTATTTTCATCAATAAGATTGAGGCAAATTTATGAAAAATGTGTATTAATGTGGAGGGAGAAGAATGTATTGATATGTAGGAAGTGTAACGGCTTTGCCGCAGAGGTGAAGCCCAATCTTCTCTCTGCGGTAACCGCTAAACAATTATGATTATTCCCTAACTATGCTATGAGGGTTATTCTTTCGACTGTAAAAGAAAAAGAGATTTGAGCTGCTGCTACATAATACATTGTAATATGTATTATCAATAATAGAGATATGCCCTGCTTCTGAAAGTGGATGTAATCCAGACAATCTGGATGAACCACTATAAATCTTTTGTCTGTGTATTGCTCTGATTCTTTTTCTTA
>MU228328.1:1230160-1265337 GCA_018584345.1 Thuja plicata
TCTCGGCATCGTGACGACATAGCCTTAAGCACCAAGTAGGGATATCTCTGAGCAGCTCATCTCGTAGCATCGATTGGACTTCAAGTGGGAGATTGTAACGGCTCTGCCGTATAACGGCTCTGCCGTAGAGGTGAAGCCCAATCTTCTCTCTGCGGTAACCGCTAAACAATTATGATTATTCCCTGACTATGCTATGAGGGTTATTCTTTCGACTGTAAAAGAAAAAGAGATTTGAGCTGCTGCTACAGAATACATTGTAATATGTATTATCAATAATAGAGATATGCCCTGCTTCTGAAAGTGGATGTAATCCAGACAATCTGGATGAACCACTATAAATCTTTTGTCTGTGTATTGCTCTGATTCTTTTTCTTATTGTTCTGGTTTTAGCTTTTAATTGTTTTTGGGTCTGCATTGAATTTCAATAGGAAGAAGTGGTGGCTAGTGGAGCTCGCAAAAATTTGTTTGTAGATCCGTTTAAATTTAGAACAATGCAATTATTACACTGGTTTTGCTTTTGTGTAAATTATACCTTCTTGTTCAATAGCCTATTGTACTCACCCTAAAACAACTCTACATGTTAAATTTAATGTTTCAACTCTTTGCAATATAATTCTCAATATAATTTAAACATAAAATAAATTAGACAACAAATTTTTATATATAACCAACATTTTGACAAGGAACTTAGCTCTCTAGAACCCTCTTATATTTGTAATCAAAACATATATAAATTTATATTATTATAAAATTAACTAATTGTATATTATCAAACTCTATTTAAATTTTATCTTTAATTTCTTATCACGTATCCTTCAATCTCACATGAGCCCAAGTACTTGTTTATTAATAATTTAAAGAGCAAAGCTATACAATTTTCTTATCACGTATCCTTCAATCTCACATGAGTCCAAGTACTTGTTTATTAATAATTTAAAGAGCAAAGCTACACAATTTAATAAATACTCAAGTCCTGGTCCATAGCTGCAAGCTCGGCTTTGAGTTATGGCGTCTCTACATATGCATCTTCCTCTGCAGTGAGTGCATCTGTCATATAAGTGCTAGCAATAATACCTTTACATGAAGTTTATATAATTCTTTCTTTCTTAGTATGGCAGTTGACATAATCTGGTCGTTATACATATAGCATTGTAATAGCTGGTCACAGTTTCAGTTGCCATGGAGTTGCATAATCAGTGTGCATAAGCCCTAATTGCAGGGTTAGGGTTCCGTTAATGCGAGCGGCAATCGGCAGCAGCAGCCAATGGAGTTGCAGCAGCCGAATACAAAGAACGGGATTACTTCTGAAGCCACAATTACGAAACCATCCTCTTCCTCATGTCAGAGTAAGGTATGTTCCCTCTAATGGAAGCCATATAGGAGAAAGAGGGGAAATTGTTCACATTTTTAATCTCAAGATTGAAAAATAATTTTACTCTAGAAAATACATAACAAATCTTTTCCTTTTCTCGTTTGGTTTAATTCTATTTTTTGGGAGATTCATTACACACTCCAAAGATTACTTGGAACATGTGAAGAACCCATGGCAGGTTTGAGCCGATGCACATGCGTGTAGGGGAAAATATATTGCTGATATTCAGAGGTTACAAAATTGGGCTTTTAGCAATTGGAGGGAGGAAAGCTTTTTTGAGGCAGACACGATGTTTGGAGAAATTTTGGAGAGATCTGCAGACATTCTAGATGCAACTGATCTGTGTTGTGAGCTCAGGCAGCTCCTAGTGGTTAGGACTTAAAAACCAAATGATTTTAATTTTTAATAAGGCCGTGCAAGCATTTAAACCCTGAGTGGCACCGGCTCAAAATAAAATTAAATCTAGATAGGTAGCCTATGAGCCTATTGTTCTCAACATCAAAGAAAAGAGTTTGAAGGTGCGGGGTTTAGATAAAGAAAAGAGTTTGAAGGTGCAGCGTTTAGATAAAGGAAAGAAAAAAATATTATCTAGTTGTAGAATTATAACACACAGCTTTTGTTTATGCAAAACTCTGAATTTCAGCAAATGCAACACATCGATAAAGAATCTGTTGCGTTCACACCATCAAAATCCTTACATTCATTAACTCCGGAAAATGTAGGCGGCGGCAGGCCTACTACTGATCTCAATCTGTAACCGAAAAGAGAAAGCTAGAAAAATTAACAAGAGAATGCTAAAAACTACACACAATCAAATCCAGAAATCAAATTGAAAATTCTTATGGATTATGGAAATCTGATTGATTTAAGAGAATGCTGTTATATAACATTGAAAAAGGTGGCGTGTTATACTCCTAGGCCAATGATATTCTGAAGCCATTTGTGGTGTCCACACTAAATGCCGGCTACTTTAAGAGAATATTCAACAATTTGATATCTGAAGGAAATTGCATTTTATCCGTAAATTGTATAGCAGCTTTCAGATTCATTTCTTTTACCAGCCTTTTAGTTTTAAAAAAAAAAAAAGTCTTTTATCTAATATTATGTCTTGTATATTTGAAACACATTCTTTTGAATATTCCACTCATATTAGAGGTTTCATGGTATATGACATATTGTGTGGAATTGTTCTTGACACTGTGAGGCTCAAGTAGTGGGAGCTGATTTCGTTGCCATTTTTGAAGTTCATTCTTGGTTATCTGTACTGATGTTTGCAAAATTATTGAATGTTTGGGGCTAATGAGATGTCCTCGAATGTATTTTGATCAAGGAGGCCTATTTTGGGATGGAAGTAATGTTTGTTATTTCAATCTTATCAGGAGGATATATTTTAAAGATTTAGTAATGTAAAGTGGTAACATGACTGAAAAATGTTGGCATTATGAGAATGTCATTCAAATTAAGCCTTTATTTGGAGAGATGCTAAATTTGTTTAGAGTTTTCTCTTTGTGCAGACTCTTCTCTTCTCCAAGAGCCTCAGTAGATGAGGAAGCTGCAGCAAAAGCAGCTGCTGCTATAGCAGACACTGGAGCCCCAACCATGTAAGCTTGATTTTGTTTTTGGTAGATGTAACTTCGGAGATTGGTTTGATGAATTCTGTGATTGATTATCAATGCCAATGTTTATGGGGATTTTTTTGTGTGTTGCTATTGTTACTTGGTCACCATGTGATGTTATTTTGTTATGTTAAAAGTTGTATTACATTACAGTTTCTGTTAGATTTAAGGATTTTATTTTGTTATGTTAAAAGTTGTATTTCTTTAGAGTTTCTGTTAGATTTAAGGGAGGTGTCATTTGGATTTCAGATTTGATAAGATTATAAGGAAAGAAATTCCAGCAACTATAGTCTATGAGGATGAGAAAGTACTGGCATTTCAAGATGTCAATCCACAGGCACCAGTCCACATTCTCCTGATTCCAAAGAAGCGAGATGGCTTGACCCAGCTTTCCAAGGTGAAGTTTAACATCTACCATTTTCAATCCTGTAGATAGTAGGAGGTCCGACGGATTCTCCAGAGTCATTGCTTCAATCAGATTTAGGATAGACATTTTGAGCTGACCTACAATATTATTCACTTTTATCAAAACATGGATCGACCATGGTGCTTCCATAGATTTATAAAACTGCTAAAAACCGTCAGTTTCTGCTCCAGAGAAGACATTGTACAGGCTTTGTCCTGTTATGGAATGATGCTCAATCTCTCTCACTCACCATTGAATTACAATAACACAAAATATGCAGTCTATACTAGTCAAACTATGTATGACTAGCTACAGCTGTATGTGATAAAGTTCAGATCATATTAGAAGTTATCATTTAATCATAAAATAACATGAATGATAAATCAAACATGTATGCAGAATATAAAGACTTGAAGAAATATCATATATATCATCAACATAAAAATTGAGACAAAAATTTGTACAAGTGAGAAAACATGTAAATGCAATAATATATTAAAAAACTACCTTGCTCACTCTTGGGTATGAAGAGTTCTCAGTCTACCCAAGAACAATTCTTCACAATCAGATGCCTGTAAATAGAGTCCTTGACGTGCTCCTTGAGCATTCTCCTTTTTGTGGCAAGTGACTTAACAAATGTGAAAGTTGAGCTCCTTTTATGGCCCCTTTGAGGAGATTGAAATCTCCCCTGCTCTAATTACCAAAATTGTGGATTTATTTGAATTCTCTCTCCTTTCTATTTATAATTGTGATTTCTTGACTTTTCTCAGTGAGGACAGAGACAATTTCAAGATTTCGAGTGTGCTAATGGAGCACTAGCACATTTTGTGTGTATAGACCACCTTCACATTTTATTATTTTAAGTATGTCTGCAAATCACCTTTACATTTTAATGCAATGTCTGCAAATCACCTTTATATTTTAATGCAAACAAATCTGAAGGCCTAGGATTTTACTTCCTAACCCAATAAACACCACATTTTAATATCCTCTTATAATGGTTATTGGGGGTTTCTGTCCATTCTCTCTCATCTCTTCAGCTGTACATAGATGCATCATGGCTCTAAAACATCATAACAATTGTACTAGAACATGGCTCACAATGTTTGACATGAATTTGTTGCCCAACAAGCCCCATCAAGTACATGACTAGCCCACCGTGAGGCGTAATGCCTCATTTAAGCTCACCAGGTTACAAACCAATCACAGGGAAACAAACTGTCAATACAAATCCATGCACACTGTGCAACTGGGGTTTGTATCAGCAAGTGATTACTCTATGTAGACTACCAAGGCATATTGCTAAACTAGGCCATTAGTGAACTATGTCTATACAGTTAAGTTGTCAACCAAGGTATCCAATAGCTATATTCAAAGGATTACATCTGGCTAAAATATTGACAAGGCCACTGTCATGTCCCCCTCCTAGCTGGTTGGACAGCCATTAGAAAAAAAGTGTTTTTTAACACCCATGATAAAATATTAATTAATAATTTTTTTGTTTCTATTGATAATATAGAATCAACTGAGTACAAGTATTATAACCAGCACAATGTTAGCTTACTGACTGCACTAGAACTATAGATATTAGTATCTCAAAAAAACCTATAATCTAGCATATTTACAATCAGAATATGGTTTGAGGCCATTCAAACATGCTATATAGTATAGACTTCTACCCAAAGTAATGAGAACCGGAATCGTCTCGGAATCGGCAAGGCCGAATTGAATCGCGAATCGCCCATGAATCGGCAAATTTAAAAAACCCTTAAAATTTAGAGATTCTAACAATTTAAAACTTATTTCATGCACCCTTTATTGAATATAACTTAAACACACTATAACATCATCAAATAGAAGCTAACCTACATAAACAAGAAACATAAATGATAAATCCATCACATGCGCTACATATTTATGCAGCCTAGAAGCATGAGTTAAGATTGGAATGTCACATAGTATCATAAAAACATTTAAACAACAAAAACACTTGTAATCATAGCATCATGAATCACGATCATACCATCATATACTTCAAGTGCAAGTTCAACATCAAAGATTCAAGAATCAAAACATTAAAATTAAATCATAACATCAATTCAAGTATCATTGTTTGAAGTTCAACTAATGGATTAATAATTTATTGATATTCTTCTTCTTCATCATCATCATCTTCTATATGGAGCCTAATAAGACTCGAAGGTTAATTTTCCCCCACTTTTATCGGCGCAGTTTCCACCCCAAATTATTAAATGGGGGTTTGGGGGGAAAGCCCCCAAGACGGGGTCAAGGGGCAGTGCCCCTTGCGGCCTTCGTGTCGCAGTATAGGGCGGGGTCAAGGGGCAGCGCCCCCGCGGGGGTTTTCCGGGGCAGCGCCCGCGAAAGGTCAACCAACTTTAATTATTTTATAAGGCATCGAGAGTTATTTTTCAGCTCCATAAGACATCAAATCATAAATGTATGTAAGATGAAGATCCATGAAACATATGTTTATCAATATTGGATAGTAGCATCCATTGGTCGTTAAGAGACATATCTTTCCGAATCACACCTTGCCATGAACATTTGTTATTTGAACATTTTCTATTTGCACAAACTAGCTTTAGGGTTATAACAAAGAGGAAAGACACAAAAGAAGATTAAAAAAAACAAGTGTTTTTTTTATCTTTTTGACTTGACGGCCGATTCATGCCGGTTCACGCATGGCGATTTAGGCGATTTTTGGATGAATCGCCTGAATCGGCAATTCATGCCAAAAAATTGCCGATCTGATTCATCGACTCCAAAAAAATCGGGGAGGGTGAATCGAATCGCTATTCAAGGGATTCTTGTTACTATGCTTCTACCTGATCGTATAAGACAAAAGTATACAAAAAACTAGATATAGAAGAAGTGTGTTAGTCCCAGCCTTTCTCCTGCCAATTCATTTTCATTGCTTTGCCTGTACTCATCAATTCTCCTCTGTATATCACTATTTTCAGTATCTCTTTCACCTGAGGTATTTTCATCTTTATTAACTACCTCCTCCCTCCTCCCTCCTGTTATTATTAGTAATGAAGTGTGCATGCATTGTTCCTGGTGAACTGGGATCAACTAAGACAAAATTGTTAACAATGTCTCTGTTGTTGTCTGTCAGGGGCAGGAACATCACTGGTAGAAATGGTACTTTGGATGTCTTTTGGAAACAACACCATTGCCCCTTCCTCAATCAACCTTTGGAATCTCTCTTTTGGAACTTGGATGGTGGCAGTTACCCGTGACATGATGGAAAAATATGTGAGTTTTGAATTAAACTCAGTAAGATCCCTCTTCTTCACTTGGAAAATGTCCTCATTTCTTTGTCTCCAAATAAGCCATAAGACTTCAGTGGTAAAAGTCAACCAAAACTCATTAAGGTTACTGTCAAAAGCCTCCACATAACCAGACAAAACTTCATGCCAAGACAGACCAAGGTTAAAATTCCAATTGAAATTTTTGCCAAAAAAGACAGACCAAATGTTAACAGCCCATTGACACCCAAAAAAAAAATGCTCATAAGATTCAACACAATTACAAACAGAACAAAAGATGGAATTTTTGACACCAAGGGAAACAAAAGACCCAATAGGATGCTTTTTTAATAAAAAGATCCATTTGAAACAAATTTTTTTGGGCTCAACATGAGAATGCCATAAAAACTCAAAGACTAAATGCCACTTATTGCAAGACCACAAATTTTTTTGGGCTCAACATGAGAATGCCATAAAAACTCAAAGACTAAATGCCACTTATTGCAAGACCAGTTCAAACCCCAGGCTTGGTTGATATGACCAAAAATGCTATCATTATTGTTAAGGAGTTTATATATTTGTTTGCAAGAAAAGTTACCAAACAAAGTGCCATCCATCCATTTAATGTGCCCAAAATTCTGAGAAGCATGAATACAATGACCAAGAAACCAATTACCCACTGTCTTTGCAATGAGAGTGTATGTTTTTTTCTGTGAGGAAGGAATATCATACTTGCTGCTCAATTCTACCCAGGACAATATTCTGCTATCAACCAATATATCACTAATGAGGGAGATACCTTTGTTATGCTAGCTCTTAGCAGAGCAACATTGTGTAAGAGCAAGAGGCTTGTCATTGAGGTATAGACCCCACCAAATAGATCTGTCCAAAACTGAGAAATAAGGATTCTTCCCTATAGCATATCTAGAACATAGGAATGGTTTAACACGTCCCCATGCCTTCCACAAAGCAGTGAATACCTTAGACCCAGAGACCCTCACATCAAAATCTCCCAATAAGATATCAATAAAAGGAACATTTTTCCAGGATTTTCCCTTTTTAATGGTGGAATTGACAATATTGTTTCTAATAAGGATTTTCCATGGCTCATTACGTGAGAGAGCCTTAATGATCCATTTGGAAGCCAATGCCATACCTTGTTTCTTAAGGTCCTTAATGCCCAGACCACCCTGTATCCTTGGAGTGCAACACCACTCCCACTTGACATTATGTCTTTTCCTGTTGCCTATGCCATCTGACCACAAAACATCTCTAAGAATCTTTTCCAGTTTATTTGTTTGGTGATTGGCAAACATCCAAGTTGAAGCATAGTAAATGGCATGAGATGATAAAACCTTTTGAACAACCTAAAGTCTGCCTGGTAAGGATAGCATGTGAGTTTGCCACTTCATGTGCTTCTTCTCAATTTTTTTGAAAATCTAGTTCCACATTTCATTTAGAGATGGATCAAGGGCAAATGGTATACCCAAATACCTGACAATTGTATTAGGTCCATTCCATTGCCACCCTTTGTTACAGAGCCAAGAGGGAGGGGTATTGTCCCATCCAAGGATAACAGACTTGTGAGGGGATATTTTGGCTCCAGAGGCTTCACAAAATAGCTGGATTCTAGAGACAACTCTATCAAAGTTTTGCTCTGAGAGTTCCACAAAAAGTGCAGTGTCATCAACAAACTGTTCAATGAACATATCTTCTTTGTTAGGCAAGGAGATACCTTTGATAGGGGGGCCAAACTCAGAGGCTTTAAGAATGTAGGACATTGCATCCACAACAATCACATATAGGGCAGGAGCAAGAGGGAAGCCCTGCCTGATAGATCTAGCAAGAGAAATAGGGTTTGAAAGTTCTCCATTAACCTCAATAACTGTATTAGATTCTTTGAACAAGACACTCACCCATTTGCAGAAGTAATCTGGAAAGCCTAGTTGCTTAATCATAGCCAATACAAAATGCCATTCAATCCTATCATATGCCTTTTCAAAATCAAGAAGAATCATAGGAACATTCTGATTGTCTACCTTGGCCCAGTGCATTGCCTCCCAACTAGTAATTAGATTTTCAAGAATATATTTTCCTTTGCTAAAACCTGTTTGGGTTACTGAGATGATATCATTTAAAACCTCAGAAATCCTCTTAGCCAGTAGTTTAGCAATCACTTTATAGGATATATTTAATAGAGTGATTGGTCTCCAGTTCTTAACTTGGCTTTTGTCTCCTTCTTTAGGGAGGAATTTGATTAGTCCTCTATTGATATTCTCCCCCAGAGTCCCATTGTCAAAGGTATATTTGTATAGTTCAAAAAGTTCAACTGAAATCCATTCTTTATTGGCTTTGTAAAACTCAGCAGGCAGACCATCAATGCCCGAGGATTTCCCATTAGCTAGGGACCCAATGGCATCTTCCACTTCTTGGATGGAAATTTCCTTTCCCAACATGTCATTTTGACTTTTGCTAATTTTCCTTGGAATGGTACTGATACATTGTTCCATACAAAGATGGTTACCTTCATTATGTTCAGAGGTGAAAAGCTTTTTATATAAATCCACAAATGCTGTCATAATATTTTGATTGTTGCTGCTGAACCCTTCCTCAGTCTGAAATTCTGAATACCACTGATTTCTTCTCTGCACTGTTTGGCTCTAATAATGTTAAAAAATTATTTGGTTCCCCTATCTCCTTCCTTGATCCAGTTGGCTCTAGCTCTAATCTTCTGTCCTTGTATTTTAAATTGTTGGATATTTCTCAGCTGCCCCTTAGTACCAATCAGCTCTTTTTCTAGATCCACATTGCCCCCCTTTTCCTGTAAGTCCTTTTCAATTTTCAGAAGGTTGGAGTTGAGGGTATTTTCTTTTATGTTTCCGTCCTTGGCCTCTTTGGTACCAATGGTTTGACAAAGAGTTCTCCATGCCTCAACTAACTGATTCCATTTATCAATGGGTGAAGAGTTTGCGAACCGGAATTTTGATAGGATAGCCACCATCCTAAGTGCATTTAGATTGTCCTCATTGCAAAGCATGGAGGTATTCAGTTTAAACAAGTGTCTCTTAGAAATGTTCCTAGGTTGACCTACTAAGTCTTTGACAGTAATACAAGAATTGATAGGAGAGTGGTCAGACATGCTAGCAGGGGAAACACCAATGGGGTATTGACCTTGGTTGTGGATCATACCAAGTTCAAGCTTGTTAATGTATAATCTGTCAAGTCTGCAGTAAATTCTGTACTTGTTGGCCTGATTGTTACACCATGTAAACCATATACCATCATAAATAGCAAAATGTCTCTTGAATCTAGCCCAAAAGAAGTATTCATTACCTTTCCAATCGAACCTCTCACCTCCTGCCTTATCCCTAGGACATTCAATCATATTGAAATCACCAACAAAAGTCCATGCAGCAATAGGTAAATTGGTAGCGAGCCACTCCCATAGTTTGGCCCTCTCTCTATAGTCATTAGGGGCATAGATATTACAAACTCCTATAATTTTGTCTTTACTATTCAGAGCAATCCATAGAGCTCTATTGCATGGAGACAGGCCATGGGCAATGATTTTGTCACTCCATGAAGGACTGATAAGTGTTGCTATATCTCCTTTGCCCCTATCATGGTCTGAGTAAAGGCATTTAGAACTGTCCCAAATAAGTTTTAAAACATTAAAATCTTGATAACCAGTGACTTTGATTTCTTGCAAACAAACCATGTCCTTACCTTTGAGATTGTTGCACCATCTTCTAACTATATACTTCTTGTCAGGCATTTCTAGCCCTCTAACATTCCAGCTATGAATTTGTACCTTCATCATTGACCAATAAGGGGGGTTGTGTTCTTACATAATCTGGTAAAGCATTCAGGGATTTCATTCCCCTTTGCCTTATTAGCTCTATCATTGTTTTTCAAACTATTATTTCTTTCATATGTCTTTCTTTTCTTCTTTTTAGCAATAACTTCAATAAACCCATCCTCCATTAATTTAGTATCAACAGTGGGTTCCTTTTTTGGTCTTCTCTTAGTATTCTGTGTTGAAGGCATGGAACCTGCAGAATCATTCCTATGTTCTAGAGATGTTTTAGTTATAGGGGCAGATTTAGCATTTTTAGTAACTGCTTTAATACTTGAAAGAACAATTTGTTGAGCATTTTTGTGACAGGAGTTATCCTCATTCACTTTCTCTCTAGGAACCGGGATATACTGGGGGATAGCAGAAGTCTTCTCTTTGGGTTCAAAAGGTGTTTTGGAAGCAGGTCTAACCTCATATTCATCTTCAAATAGAGGATTATTCAAGGTAACAAAAGTATCTGCATGAGTATCAACAATAGCTTTATCTTGTTTAGGGTTCTGATCGATGCCATTATTGTTAGCAGTATGAAATTCTTTTTGGATGTTTTTAAGCTTAGGGCAGTCTTTTATGGTATGCCTGTTTAATTTGCAATGAAAACATGCACCGATATCACCAAGCCTAGCCACCTCCCATTTGAATATCTCATCATCAAAGTTCATAGATATATCATCTGGAAAGGCGACACCAGGGTTAGGGGCTAAAAGAATACGGGCATTAAGATGAGGAAGGGTGATTTTGGTGTCTTCAACTTGCAGAACAATACCCAGGGGCTTAAGCATATGGGGCAGAAAGGGACAGAATTCTAGTTGAACTCCTTTGAAATCCACCCAAAAAGGGGAAGCTTGTGAAACAACATTGTCATGGTTTCCCTTTGGGGACCATGGTAGGGCTCTAAAGATGGTCTGCCCTACGTTCCAAAAACTCTTGTTTAACACCTTTTCCTGCATTGAGTGATTTTTAAAGAAAACCACAAACAAACCCTTTTGAACCATCTGACTAAAACTGACAATAATGCCAAGTTTCTTACCTCATAAATTATTGATCCAGTCATCAAGAAACTTACGAGCAGGAAGAAACTTAAGATCCATACACAAAGAGAACTGCAATATTTTTAAGCCTAATCTGTTCTTCTTTAATAGCATTCAACATGTCCTCATTCAGAGACAAAGAAAGGGTATTACCAACAGGAGTCAGGGTCTTACCTTCTCCTCCACCGGATTCACAGGGACTACCTGACATATCACTGCTTCCTCCTTGATTTCCATTGGGGTTGGAAGGCTCTCCTCGGCCTCCCACATTCTTATTAACAGTTGTGCATTCAAAAAATACAGTTTCTGGGCATTTAGAACCAGACTCATCCGCCACAACTGATTTGTAAGAAGGTTTATGTCCTTTAAGATCACGAGCACCACGGGCATCATCATAGCTTGTGTTTAGATTGCAAGCATCATGAGCCATACAGACAACACAAGCCCGGGATTCAAAGGACAAGCCCTAAGCAACAAAAAATCAAAGAGAGAAACAACACACAAGAGCCCAAAAAGAAGACCAAGCACATGAAGGGAGAATAAAAGAAGAAAAACTAGACACCAGACACCGGTCACAACAACAAAGAACCACCCCAAAACCAGCCAAAGCCTGCAAGTTGGGCATAGAGATCGAAGCACACGGGGATGGTGCCCACTTGGAGACCCCTCCGAAAACTCTCAACCTCAGTTTATTATCCCCCTTAATTAATAATTTTTAAAAATAAAATATAAATAAATAATAATTAGTATAAAATAAAATAAAGTTAATTAAAATTTGAATTCATGTGAGGCACCAAAATTTGGGACCCTAGTGTCCATTTTCCAGTTATAAATTTAGTTTTGTAAGCTGGATGGCACCAGAGGCTGGAGGAGTTGATATGATTCTGGATTTTTTTACAAGATGGTACTGCTGGAACACAAAGCCTAACAGACAGCATGGTCACTCTAGGGAACATAACAATATCAAGATTTAGAGCTGCCAGACTTTGTTGTAGGTATATTTCCAGGAAGATCTAGGGTGACAAAGCTGCTAGACCTTGTTGTAGGCATATTTTCAAGCAGATTTAGGGCGACAACCTTATTTCAACTCCAAGGAAGGTAACATTCAAATGAGGACAGACTTGTGGCTTGCCATTCTAGGACCACCTACAACTACATCATTATCCGGATTCGATAACAAATCAGAGTTGCACGGGCATGTGCAGAGGTCATACCAAATCAGACTATAGTGAATTAACCAACAGATAGTGAGAAAATTCTACTAGGTCCCTTTGGGCTTGCCTTACACTGGGCTTGCCTTAGACTGGGCTTGGCAGCAGGAAAATACACCAACCAAGAGTAAATTGTTTCATGCAACAAAAGTTTTAGTATTTGAAGCTTGGAATCACATAGGCTGAATTGCCTTTGAAGTACATTCATATATTTCTAATTTGGTGAAGACTGTTCAGTTCAAAATTTTGTGAAGATAAACCCTACTTTGCAAAAATCTAGAATTTATTGCTTGGGATTATGAGAAATTTTATTAAGGTGTATTCTTTAAACTAATGTGGGTGTGTGATTAAGATTTATGCAGAAGAGTGATTGTGAAATCAGGTACTAGCAAAGGGAAAGGAGAAAGGAAGAAACCATGGGTGAGATGAATGAAGATAAAACCCTACTTTATCTTCAAAAATTTCTAATTTGGTGAAGATTGTTCAGTTCAAAATTTTGTGAAGATAAACCCTACTTTATCTTCATATATTTCTAATTTGGTGAAGACTGTTTAGTTCAAAATTTCGAGAAGATAAACCCTACTTTGCAAAAATCTAGAATTTATTGCTTGGGATTATGAGAAATTTTATTAAGGTGTATTCTTTAAACTAATGTGGGTGTGTGATGAAGATTTATGCAGAAGAGTGATTGTGAAATCAGGTACTAGCAAAGGGAAAGGAGAAAGGAAGAAACCATGGGTGAGATGAATGAAGAAATCGGCCTCTAGGAGGTCATTAGAAATTAAATCGGAGAGCTGACCACTGAATTTCAATCCACGAGGGAGTCTATGGCATAAATTGTGTGGACCTTGGGAGGAATGAATCAACAATGGAGCGCTAGGAGGTCGAATTTCAATGGTGTTGAAGGAAGTCACTCTGCCAATAATGGAGTTTTAGTCAATTCTTCAGTCAAGACATTCAGAGCCAGATTCTTGCAAAAAGGAGAAGACCCACTTGAAGAAGAGTAGCAAGTACCACCTAATTCTGATGATGAGATGACAAGATATCATGCTGGTTATAGTTCTCTAAGTCCAGCCATCCGTTGAGACATGATATTCATGGAGTATTATCACATGAAGTCCAGAATTGGATGTAGGAGATGGTATGAAGAACAACATTGTAGGGACATACAACAACATTTGGGAAAGATTACAATACTTACTTTTGATGGATCAAGAAGTTGTTTAGCTAAAGCACAGTTGCAAAAATTGGATACGTACTTCCCCTTGAACCCAATGTTTGAATAAGAAGCCATCGAGTTTGCCACCTTGCATCTTGAAGGTGTAGCAAATAAGTGTTGATACTATGTTATGGTGACCCAAGGACACAACTCAATCACTACTTTACAAGAGTTTATCCAAAGATTGATGGAAAATTTGATAGGAAAGATCCAAAGATTCACTTTAGAGAGCTAGCATAGTTAAGGCAAGGGGGCACAATGGAGCACTATGTGGTAGAATTTCAAAGGCTATTAGTGATGATTCCAATTGGATAGAGAGGAGACTCAATTCTTTTTGTAGAGGGCCTACCTGAACCTCTCAAAGCTTTGGTAAGGGTATTTGATCCGAATTGCTTGTAGGAGGCCATCGGGAGAGCCCTAAATTTAGAGATTTAGTTACCAAAAGCAGATTCTACTCCAAGAATGCACCATTGAGTTAGCACATGAAACCTCCTCAGAAGATTTCCCCCCCAACTTAAGGAACTACCCCAAAAACCAAGCAAGGTCGTTGAGTCCAAGAATGAACTTCAAAGAAAAAACGTATGCTTCGCTTCTAGAGATCCATTGCAGCCAGGTCATAGGTGTTTGGGAAAGGGACAAATACATAGCATAGAAGTGGTTTATGACGAGCATTTAGAGTTAGATGAGCTTGTGCTTGAGGTTGTTGTAATTGAGGGTGAGCATGAAGACCAAGGAGGAGATTATCCAGATGACACTTGCAACACTTTGAAGGACACCTAGATATCACTCTTTTCATGTCAGAGGAGTCTTACAAGGACAAAGGGGGACAACTTTGATTTATAGTGGGGCCACCGATGACTTCATTGATGAAGGGTTGGTTGCTAAGATGGGTTTGAGGATAGAAGATTTTGGAGTGTTTAATGTTACAGTGGTGGACAAAAATACTATTCCATGCAACCAAAGGATTCAACATTTGGAGTGACTATAGGAGAAACACGATGCAAGATGACTTGAATGTGATTGGCATTGGTGAGAAGTTGGTTGCACTCACTTGGTGGATACACAAAATTTTCAGATGTTATAGTTGTAGCTCAAATCTGATACATTTGGAGTGACTATAGGAGAAACACGATGCGAGATGACTTGAATGTGATTGGCATTGGTGAGAAGTTGGTTGCACTCATTTGGTGGATACACAAAATTTTCAGATGTTATAGTTGTAGCTCAAATCTGATGGGAAGGAGGTAGTTCGCTGTGGCCTTTCCAATAGGGGTCCTATGTTGGTTTCAACCAAGAGGATGGAGGGAGCTTTTCATAGAGACCAAGTAGGTTGGGTGGCGAAATGCTTGATTATAGATATAGGTCCACCCAAGGATAGGAGGTCCTATCATGTTGATATTTAGTCCAGGGTCTGAATTTTGTCCAGTCTATTGTTTTCCAGATACAATTTTTTTAACGTAAGTATATGGTAAATTTCTGTTCGTATTAGGTAGTTTGTTTACATTGCACAACATGTCTTCACAACTGTAAGATTTGATATTTGTTTTTAATAAAATTAATTGGTGAGGAACAATTAAAAATCAAAATAGCTTTTTGAACGGAACAACTTCATATAAAATATACTCTTGTTTATTTAGATTACGATATTTCCATAATCTGAATGGATAAACTATATTGTGCTGCTAAATAGTTTGTTGAATGGAACATTTTAACATAAAATATATATGTTCTTTGTTTACCTAAGACAACATGATATTTGCACAATCCATATAAATAAATTACAATATTCTGCCTATAAGGTGTGTTTTGATTTATAATTAATATACAAGCTTTTTAATTAAAAAATTATATGAATCTATTGGATAAATATAGCAAGGTGCTCAATGAAATTACTCTTGGCTTACCACTAGTTAGGGGCTTTTAGCATGTGATTGAGCTTGAGGAAGGAGCAAAACCTGTCATCACTACACCTTAATGACGCCCTAGGAGATACAAGGAGGAGATTTAGAAGGCAATTAAGGACCTATTGGACATGGGGCACCTATGACCTAGTCTCAATCCATTTGCTTCATCCATGTTGGTGGTTAAGAAAAAGATGTGACTATGAGGATATGCATTGATTATAGAGCCTTCAACAAAAAGACAAAAAAAATCCTACCCCATACCTAGGATTGATGAGTTGATAGATGAGCTTCATGGTGCAATGTACTTTTCCCAGATTGACTTATGGTTAGGGTATCATCAAATAAGGGTTCAAGATGAGGATGTGCACAAAACAACTTTCAAGTGTCACTACAGGCATTGTGAGTTCTTGGTCATGCCATTTGGGTTGACCAATGCACCCACCACTTTTTAGTCATGTACGAATAAAGTGTTTGTTTTACAATTGAGGAAATTTTTGCTAGTTTTCTTCGATGGCATTTGGATTTTCAGTAAGGTATTAGAGGATCAGTTGAGGCACGTTAATGAAGTGCTTGGCATACTCGAGAAGCATTCATTCTAGATGAGGTGCTTGGCATACTTGGGAGGATCACTTGAGGCACGTAGTTGAGGTGTTTGGTTTGACTGAAATATTATATTTTCGATTTAAGATTAGTGCCCAAGGGTTTAGTGTGGATGAGTAAAAAAAAGATCAAGGCAATTCAAGATTGGCCTAGACCAAGGAATTTGTCACATTTGAGGATATTTGTGGGTCTTGGCAGCTACTATTGGAGGTTTGTGAATGGGTTCTCACAACTTGCAGCCCCATTGACAGATTTGATGAAAAAAGGGACCTCCTCTTGGAGCCTTTTGGCACAAAGAGCTTTTGACAAGCTAAGGAGGTAATGAGTTCATGTCTTGTTTTGGCTATTCTAGATTTCTCACTTACTTTTGTTTGAGATTGCGATGCTTCAAAAGAGGGGATTGGAATAGTTTTGATGTATAATAAACACCCCATAGCATATGAGAGTAGGAAGCTCAAGGGGATGGATAATATAATTGTGATTCCTTTAACATTGTTGATAAGTGTGCACTGCTTTTGTTTTAGATTCAGGCTCATTTTCTACCTCAAATGGAAAAACAAAATTATCTAGGACTAAAGCTGACTCGTATCCAACTAGGACTAACTCTTTCCCTTGAGATACGTCTTGCTTGGGGTTAACAAGATTGATTTTCACTTTGAAAGATGCTGGAGGCAATTTGAAACTGAGGATAGTCTAGCTCTGCATGCGAACTAGTGTTATGAATTCTGCACCAATTGTGGAGAGCTACATCAGCAAGATTTCTCTATTTATGACAATGAGATGTAGCCATCATGCCTGCACTAACCGAATTCAAATGATACTTGGTTTGTGGGAAAATTGGATCACAATAGTTTAAAATTCTTCCTCAATCAGAAGGATTTGAATGATAGACAACATAAATGGGTAAGTAGGTTGCAAGCCTATGATTTTGAATCAAGTATGTTAAGGGAAAGAATAATGTGATGGGTGATGCATTCTCTAGGAAACCTTATTTCTACTCTATGATTGCTGTATCTGCTGCTGATTGGAAGGTTTTTATAATTGTTGAAAATGCCAAGAACACATTTGCTATTGACATTTTGGATGGGAAGTTACAGGATGATTGGTACAAAGTGGTCGATGAGCTCATCTACAAGGATAAGGTGTTTCTTGTACCAGAATCAAAGGCAAAGAAAATAATCTTGAGGGCATGTCATGACACACTTGTTGGTCATCCAAGGTGTTACACGACATAAACGCGAGGCAGCATTTTTTATGGAAGGGGCTCAAAGGTGATGTGTTGAGGCATGTTAGGGAATGCTTGATATGCCAACAAAATAAAATAGAGCATGTATTCCATCTGGCTTGTTGCAGCCCCTATCCCTTCCAAATCATAAATGGGAGAGCATCTCAATGGGTTTCATCATTAGACTCCCAAAGTTGCAAGGGTAGGATTGTATCTATGCAGTTTTTGATAGGCTCATCAAATTTGCTCATTTCCATGCTATTTTCAGAGTATAAGGCTCCACAAGTGGTTGATTTATTCTTTAGAGAGATTTTTAGACTTTATGGGTTGTCAAAGAACATTGTAAGTGATAGGGACAATAGATTTATCAGCTTGTTTTGGGAAGAGCCCTTTTGATTAATGGGAACAGAATTGACCCCAAGTACCAACTATCATCCTCAAATTGATGGGCAAATGAAAATTGTGAGTGAATGGATGGAAGGATACTCCAGGAACTATGCTGCAAGACAACAAACAACGTGGGTCAAATGGCTGCACCTTGGAGAATATTTCTACAATTCAACCCACCACATGTCTATATGCATGACTCCTTTCAAGGTATTTTATGGTTATGATGCTATTTCATTTATGGATTTGGCACTTTCAGATAGTAGATTACTACGAGCTAAAGATTTGATTTTGCAAAGCTTAGACATTGTGAAGGCACTCAAAGCGAACTTACAACAACCCCCAAACCAATATAAGATGTAAGCTGATTTCCAGTGAATCAAGAGGGCATTTGAGGTGGGAGATATGGTATTCTTGAGGTTACAGCCCTTTAGACAATCTGCCCTTAAGAGAAGTGGTGCTGAGAAGTTGAAATCACGATTTTATGGACCTTATAGGGTCTTAAGGAGGATTAGTGAGGTTGCATATTAGCTAGAACTTCTAGAGAACACCAGGTTTAATAGCATTTTGCATGTGTCACGCCTTAAGAAAGCCCTTGGAGAACAGGTCACTCCTTCATTAGAGTTGCCCCCACTTAATGATGAAGGAAAATTGATTTCCGAGCTTGAGGCCATCATTGACATGAGAGAAGAAGTTGAGGAATAAGGTGATTCTAGAATATTTGGTGAAAAGGAAGAATCTTCCACTTGAAGATGCTACATGGGAAGGACTGGAGATTTTTGAGTACCCAAGTCTAAATTTGCGTGAGAGAGCGCAATTTGGGGAAAGGTAGTTTATCACATCTCTCTCCTTCCTGGGCAACCAGCCATTATTAAAAAGATATTTTTTAACACCCATAATAAAATTATAAATTCATAGATATTTAATAATAAAATAAAAATAAATAATAAGCTAATTTAAATTTTAATAAAATAAATAATAAGTTAATTTTTTTTTAATATAATTCAATATTTTATAGAAAATCTGAAAATAGGAGTCATGACAATGAGTTTTCAAAACAAGAACAGTGATAAAGTTTGCAGATGTAATGTATTATTTTCAGTTTCAAATTTGCAATATGTTTGTAATAATAATATATGCTAAATGTTTAGATGCATAACAGAGAAGGCAAACTTTAAACATGAACAAGAAGATCATAAATCATATAACAATGACATTGCAAATGATAAACTTCCGTTTTGAACATTGATAAAGTTTACTGTTAATCAATATTGTATCAAAGTTTCAAGCTGATTACATGTTGAATTAAGCTTGATAAACAACAAGCTGATACGCAAACAAAAAACTGAAACAAAAATCAGAAATCTTAATCAAGGTCCTTAGGTATGATGCTCTCCATTGAGTACCTAGTACTTGGGTACGTGTACCCGGTACTTAGGTACATGTACTTGGTACTTAGGTACATGTACCAGTACCCGGTACGCATCCCAGGAGTATGGGTACGAGTACCCATGCAACACAGGTGTAAAATTTTACCATAGTTAATTTAAATTTGAATTTAAGTGTGGTGCCCAAATTTGGGCACCCTAGCATCCATTTTCTAGGTATAAATTTAGTTTTGTAAGCTGGGTGCCAGAGACTGCAAGAGTTAATATGCTTTTGGATTTTTTTCTAGGATTGTACTGCTGGGATACAATCCCTAGCAGACATCAACGTCAGGATGAAAGAAACCCTTGGCCTTATCTATTCAATTCTTCCTACCCTAGTGCATTTTTCTGACTGCGAAGTTCAATTTGGTAGATTAAATAAGAGTCTGATTTTCACTGGTTGCCATTGCTAGGTTAAAGATCAAGCCTAAGCACCAAGGAGACGGGCTTATCAATCTGTTGGGGTGAATGAGTGGGAGTTAAAATTGCTGCAGGCTGCAAGCTATCTATTTCCCTTAGTTGGGCTTTCCTGAAGATCTATAGAAGAGTTTCAGGCGGAATCCAACACTGATTTGTCAGGCTGGTTACTCCAAACCTGAAATCGAGGAGTTAGTGACCAACAACCCACAAACTACCTGAACTGCACATGGTTGCTTCAGGGAACATGAGCAATATCATGATTCAGAGTTGCTAGACTTTGTTACAGGTATATTTCCAGGCAGATCTAGTGCGATAGAGCTGCCAAACTTTGTTGTAGGCATATCTCCAAGCAGATGCAAGGTGAATGAGTGGGAGTTAAAATTGCTGCAGGCTGCAAGCTATCTATTTCCCCTAGTTGGGCTTTCCTGAAGATCTATAGAAGAGTTTCAGGCGGAATCCAACTCTGATCTGTCAGGCTGGTTACTCCAAACCTGAAATCGAGGAGTTAGTGACCAACAACCCACAAACTACCTGAACTGCAAATGGTCGCTTCAGGGAACATGAGCAATATCATGATTCAGAGTTGCTAGACTTTGTTACAGGTATATTTCCAGGCAGATCTAGCGCGATAGAGCTGCCAAACTTTGTTGTAGGCATATCTCCAAGCAGATGTAAGGTAACAGACCTAGGTTTTCGTTCAACTCCAAGGAAGGTAACATTCAAAGGAGGACAAATTTGTTGCTCGCCTTTCTAGGGCCACCTATAACTACATCATTATCCTTATCTGGTAAAAAATTAGAGTTGCACGAGCATCTGTAGAGGTCATACCAGATTGATGTATAGTGAATTAACCACCAAGTAGTGAGCTAATCCTACTAGCCCCTTTGGGCTTGCCCTAGACTGGGCGTGGCAACAGGTAAATACATCAATCAAGGGTAAATTGTCTCTTTTAACAGCAATTTCTATTGTATTTAAAGCTTGCAATCTCAGATTGAATTGCCTTGAAATACATTCATATATTTCTAATTTGGTGAACTCTGTCCAGTTCATAATTTTGTGAATATAAACCCTATTGTGCAAAAGTCTAGAATTTGTTGTTTGAGATTGTGAGAATTTTTATTAAGGTGTATGCATTAAACCAAGGATAAAAATCAGGATTTTGTTAGGGTTCTTACAGCAACCAAGTTATTTACACCTAAAGGATTAAGCTGTTGGACAACCAATCCATCACTGATTTGTTAGGCTAGTTATTCCAAACCTGAAATTGAGGAGGGTGCCATTAGTGTTAGTGACCAACAACCCACAAACTACCTGAACTGCACATGGTCGCTTCAGGGAACATCAGCAAGATCATGATTCAAAGTCTAGATTTTTTATAGGTATATTTCCAGGCAGATCTAGCGTGATAGAGCTGCCAAACTTTGTAGGCATATTTCCAAGCAGATGTGTTGATGTGAGTTTTGTTCCACTACAACATACAAAATCGAATACTTAGTATCTCAGGATGAAACACCAAATCTCCAACTCTCTCTTGAATAAGGATGCTTATATGCTAAACAATGTAGATGAATTGTGTGATCAAATGAGACAACCTCAAGGTTCCTTCTTATCGTGGACTTTCACTCAGTTTTATGATGTGATATGCTGGTTATCACAAAGGGACTTACACTGTTCAATCAATGGATATCAATTGCTTTAACTTCTTCAATTACTTCCAAGTTTAGAAAGCTAATCTACTCCTGGAATGCAAGAAACTATGTATGTCTTTGTGACTCTACTAGACTTAGTTTAGCCATCAACATCAACCAAGTTAGTTCAATCTCCTAAGGTAAATGTAAGATGTTCAAGCTACCACCATTCCATTAACACCATCCATCGATGCATATCAATGTGCAAGCAATAATCGAAGTTAAGCTTATAACTATGCCAGATGACCACGCAAGGCACACTTACAATCAACAAGCAGCTAGTGGTATGGTCTATGCAAGTTCCACAAAGATGCATCCAAAATCACTTCCATTCAACTAAACACTACTTCTAATAACTTGAAATGAAATCTACACTAAGTGAGGATTTGAAGGGATTTGAAGAAACCATGCAATACTTTAAAGCAACATTAAGTAATCCACCATGAAGACCAACAATGAATCATCAATTACTTTGATAGCATTATGGTAACAATTTCACCAAGTCTCCTACTCTACTTCTACTACTAGCTCACTAACTTGCTAACTGTTACAAATGAGAAGGTCTTGGCCTTTTATAGTTGTTCAATTACAATGAATGGCCAAGATCAATTCAAGGTCAAGGGCCAAGATCAATCCCTACAAACCCTAATTAGGGTTGCCACACTATCATCCAATTATATGAAGGCACCACGCTATAGGCCAATAAGAAAATTGCAAAGCTTTTGAGAACCAATGAAAAAATTGTACACTTGGTTTAATATGATTGAGTGTGTTTGAACATGTGTAACTGGAAATTTCTGATTGGTAGAAGACAAGTGGGCGCCACCTCAGCATGCTTATCTCATAGACTTGATCAATCCTTAGGTGATGAGAAAATATCTCTTGATACTCAACATTATCAAGTCTTCGATTGTGATGGCATATTCCCAAATTGCTTCATCTTCTCAAATCTTCTACATTCTTGCAAATTTTCTCATAGCCATGATTTTGAACTTGATTGTACTTGCAAACTTGAATCTTAAACTTATTGAAGTGGTGAGGTCTTCATGCACTTAGATTCTTCAAAATGAACTTGGATTTCTAGAGGAATTCAAGTTGATGAAAATTTTCTTTGATTTTTCTCACTTGTATCTTTACTTTCTTGAACTCCATCTTGATCTCGATCTTGAATTTGCACTTTGATGATTTGATTTTGAACCTTCTTCTCATTTGAAATCCTCAAGCATCCCCTTGCTTGAAGTCTTGAATTTGGTCTTGCCATCATCTCCTTGCTCTCCACGATTTACCTTGCAAAACAAAGGAAAGATTTCATTAAGCTCACAAAATTGATAAGAAAAATGAAGGAAATCTGAAAGTTGAATGAAATAAATTTGCATCAAAATCAAACAAGGAGGCAAAATAGATTGTCTCAAGTTCAAAATCAAATTTCTCTCTCCTTGCAAATTGAAATGAAATTATGTTAAAAATCTGGAAAAGTAAATGAGTTGTAAATACTTAACATTCCCAGATTTAGTTATCTCACGGTTCACCCTCCTTTTAATCTCAGATTTTTGGGAAGAAATCTGCCCTTAGCTGTCTAAAATCTCTGCTCCCTCAAGAAAATTTATCTTTCCTTTAATGTAATCAGCTGTCTTTATGAGGAGATCACTGTCCAATTTAGGAGAATTTCGCTGCTAAATAAGAGGCGTTCGCTGCTAATAAGCAGAGGTAATCTTGTTTTGTTTTGGTGTTCAAATGAACTCATGCCTCTCCTTTTATATAGGCGTTGATCATCATGAAAAGGCATGTCTCTCATGAGGGCTGACCTGCTCTTTTAGCCAATGAAATCATTTTATTTATTTCTTTTTCCTCACCTTTCTAGGTCGACCTGTTTAGAGGGATAGAATGCATGTTTTATTTTGTTTATTTACTCCTCAATTACATTGCCTTCATGTTATACCCCTCGATTCTCCTTATTGGTGCAGAAATCATACTTGGGGGAGGAATATGGATTCCTCTAAGCGTGGTGGAATCCGCCACTCTTAGAGGAATTTTCTTCTGATTTCTCATTTTTCCTCCAAACTCAATATTTCACATAATCTGCCCAACCATCTAACATTTCCTTTTTTTGTTGGTCTTCACCGATTTCTGGAGGCCCCAATTCATGTTTTCATGTAATGAAGGCAAGGTGGAAATCATGACGCCAAGAGGAATTTGGATTCCTCACCCCAACCTAATCTCCACTTCAAAAAACTTGACTCAAATGATGTTGATTTCTCTCTCTTGTAATCAGATTGCCTTCAAATTGCTCTTTGCTCAAGTCTAGGGGTCTTAAACTTGCATTTTCTCTACTTCACATAAGGGCGGAAATTTAGGTGTTTAGAGGAATTTGGATTCCTCAAAGGCTGGCAGATTCCGCCCTGCCTTGAGGAATTTTTCTCTTGCACTTGGGTTTCAACCTTTTACCTCAGACTTCTTCCACTAAACCATCCATCTATCCCTTGACTCCTCTCGGCAATGCAGATTTGGGGGATTGGACTGAGTTTGACTAAGTCTCAAGCAAGGCGGAAATGAAGGTGTTGAGAGGAATTTTGATTCCTCAAGGGCAGGCAGATTTTGCCCTGCCTTGAGACGAATTTTCCTCTTTCATGTTCTATCATCTTTCTTGCCCTTTACCAACTCTCCAAACTGCTGGCTTCTCCTTAGTAATTTATCCTCAATCATGACTTCTTCTTTGCCTTTAGTAAGGTGGCGGAAATCAAGGGGTGGAGAGGAATTTGGATTCCTCTAAGGCTGGTGGATTCTGCCATGCCTAGAGGAATTTGGAATTTGGTCCAAATTCCTCTAAGGCTGGTGGATTCTGCCATGCCTAGAGGAATCACCTCTTTCACACTTCAATCTTGCCCAACTCATTTGTTTTTAGTCTCAAACTCGCACTTTCATCCCAAATAGGGGGAAGATGCATTTGCCCCACCTCATTATGTTTTTCTTTTCTTTACTCTTGAGGGTGGAAATCAAGCATGTCAAAGGAATGTGGATTCCTCTGGGGTAGGCGTAATCCGCCATGCCCAGAGGAATTTCCTCTCTTCACAACTTCACCTAAAAAAAATAACATTTTTGCATTTCTTTCATTTTTTCTCACCAAAATGGACTTGGTGCTCGCTTTTGCAAGAGGCAGAATTTTGTGGGGTCAGAGGAATTTTCGTCTGGGGCAGGGGGAATCTGCTATGCTCAGAGGAATTTTCCTCTCAACAACTTGCTGTCCATACTTAGTCATTTTTTTGCTCAGAGGGTGGGAGGATTTATGTAAAATATAACATTTAAGTATGTTACATTCATATTTCATACTGTCAGGATGTTTGAGATAGGTTTCAACTTCATAGGAGTTATTATATAAAGATTCTAGATTTTGGGAGTTTTCGAAAAATTCCAGACTTCGCCAAATTTCAGGATTCAACACGCCTTTAGCGTGTTACCTCCCACAATTTTTTCTGACTTTCTAAGGTCAAATTGAAGCTGGAACAAGGATTTTCTAATGATTCCAACTCATTTCATCACAAATCACTTGGTTTCAACTTCATCTCCTTGATTAGCTTAGCTCAACTCTCGCTCACATCCCAGACATACTTGACTTCCCAGCAGGCCAAAATTGCTCAAACTCATCTCTCAGACTTGGAGATTTGAAAATTGCTACCACTTAAAACCACTACTCCTATTGCTAAAGCAAAAAGAGGGGGTCCCCATTTGCAATGGGGCGATGGTTTGAAAACCTCACAACAAGATGTAAGGTAACAAACCTAGGCTTTGGTTCAACTACAAGGAAGGTAACATTCAAAGGAGGACAAACTTGTGGCTTGCCATTCTAGGGCCACCCACAACTACATCATTACCCTTATTTGGTAAAAAAATAGAGTTGCACGAGCATTTGTAGAGATCATACCAGATTGATGTATAGTCAATTAACCACCAAGTAGTGAGCTAATCCTACTAGCCCCTTTGGGCTTGCCCTAGACTGGGTGTGGCAGCAGAAAAATACATCAATCAAGGGTAAATTGTCTCTTTTAACAGCAATTTCTATTGTATTTGAAGCTTGCAATCTTAGATTGAATTGCCTTGAAATACATTTAGGGATGCACACATCTTTCACATAATGTCCAATGGATATACACCTAAAAGCATAATACTAGAATGAATGCAAGGACCATAAACTTAATAAGTTAGGTGTCCAAATGACATCGACAACATTATCCTATAATGGACAACACTTGTTTGCCTCTTGGCCTTCTTTGATAATATCACGAATATGGTGTGCTTGTACTTCAATATGTTTGGCTTTATGATGGCAAATTGGATTTTAGCCAATTAAGCTCTATCATGATAATAACAAACCATAACTATTGGTTATGTTGAGAGGCATAACAATAGTGGCAGCAAGGAGTGGAGTGTGATGGCGTGTGTTATTGTCAACAAAAGCTATTGAAGAGCTGATATAATATATATATTATGTTTAATAACTTACGCATGGTTATTTTCATTTACCTAAAATGAATAAAATTGTTTTAGTAAATAAAAGTAAGTAGCTACGTACATTAGTAAATAAAAGCAAATAGCTTTGTACATTAGTAAATAAAATAATAGATACATAAGAATAAATAAAAACATGTAATACCTAATTCATTCCAAATTTAAATAGATATAAAGTAGTATCTTAAATGTTGAATATATAATAGCACATAGTATAAGTAGATTTTATGTTTTTCATAAATCAAACAATAAGTTACATATAAATATATAATATTTATTATATTTTAAAAAACAATTCATAAGAAAAGAAAAGAAAATATAGAATAGTATTTTAAGGTGGTAAAATTGGGCTCACTAGCATGTGCATGCAAACTAGGAATCTTAGCCCTATTTCCCATTTACATTGGAAGGAGAATGATTGTTTTGGCTCAAGATCTTTGGGCACAAGGTGATTTTAGTGTTTCTTCGTGATGGAGTTGAAAGGTGACTATGCAATTGTGGAAGGTGAATGCAAGATATAGGGCAAAAAATGGTGAAAAAATGACTTTTCGCATGCAGAGAAGAATAGAGAATTGACAAGCAGATTCTGGTAGAAGATCTAGGATGTACAGATGATGACTGACCTGTGATTCAAATTTTGTGTAGAATCAAGGGGGACTTTGTCGCGCCTGGGTGACTTGTCCCCGGGAGTGAGTCACGAGGCGACCAGCTCCCTGCAATTTCTAATCTTTCGACAAGCGTTCTGTAGCTCTTTAGATGCTCAATTCGTACCTTTCTCTGTGTCCCCACCATCAATTGCTACACAAAAAAGTGGGAAAATGTTGGGTAGAAAGGGGGTTGCCTAGGTCAAACCTTAGTTTTGGAATTAACCTTGAAATTGAAATGAATTGAAATGTAATTGAAAGCGTGCTGATATGTAGTAGACGCTAGATCTGAAATGTCTTATACCTTGTTGATGCAATGCTCTTTGAATGTGATCATAAATGTTGATGCAATAACATGATTCCACAAGACCTAAAAGGAAAATCATGAACACATGCTTGCATGAAGGATGTTGAAGCTTGTGACAATGCTAGATCTGAAGAATACGGTGTGACAAAATGCCTTGGATTCTTGATGCTTGAATGATTGAAGATGCAATTGCAATGTTGTGATGTCAAAATGAGGGGGATAACTTGCTTTTAGACCTCTCCCTAGCATTTTGGGGTGTTAATTTCGGAGCAAGCTCGCGTGGGCTTAAATTTCCCGTTCCTGCAAGCTAACTGTTGCCTGATTTGAATTTGGGGCTTGGTTATGGGGAGCAGGGTGCCAAGGCGACCTGCTCCCCCAAGGTAGGCTGGAATTTGATCTTGGGGTCGGGAATGCCAAGGAGATGCCATAATTTGTCGGAATTGAGTTGGAATGTCGGGGTCGGATATGGGAGGCCATACATGCTAAAATAGGGCCTAGGTGAGCTAGAAATTGCATAGGGATGCAATTTATGATGCTACAATTATAAATTGTAATTATATAAATTATTAGAATTTTTATGTAATTTCATGTACTTTTTCTACTGCATAATGAAATAATTCTTAAATGGTGCCTTAAGATATTGTCTTCCAAGCATTTTTTCCATTGCATAATAAAGTAAACAATGTAAATAAAATAAAATATTGTTAAATTGAAAGTAAAATAATCTCTTAAATAAATAAAATAATAGATATTTCCATGCATGTATGAAGTATATAAAGATTAGTTAGAAACAGATCTAATAATATTTGAAATTTCTCAGCTTATATAGAAAGTCATAAAAATGATAAAATGACTCCTAAGCATTTGGGAGTTGTCTAAAGATTGATATATCTAAGTCTAAAAGCTCAAATGCTGGCTTACTTTTGTAATCTTTCCTCAACAGAATAGAAACTCTATTGTTTGACAAATCTTGATTAAAAATGCTTATTAATAAAATTAATCTAATATGTTTTATAGTAAATTTTTCCCTATTAAATAAATTTAATAAAACCAGCACACCTATCTTTAGAGAAATCTATGTAAAAAATGCAAAGATATATCATTGTGAAGGTACTTGTTTTGACTAGATTTGTGATTTGAGTGGAGTAGGCATTTGAGAATGATATCTCTTGGCTTCGTTTACATAGATTTTTCTAAAAGTGGGTACTTTAGTTTCATTTGAGGAAATTGTGTTTCACCAAGCAGTATCCTAAGTCATTCAACCTCTTGTGCAGTGTGCCCTTATACTTGGCTTCACAGGAGGAGGATGTTAGAGTGTCCTATTTTTTTCCTTGGCCAGGGAACAACTCTTTAACTTAGGATGAAGGTTCTGTAGTGTACACGCTGTCTTCTTAATGAGTCCAACAGTATTCTTGGAGTGTGTAGACTGGGCTGTATGGGTCATCCTTGATGTGTCGAGTCAGTCTTTTATGTTGCAGAGGTTGTCTTCTTAGGTTTGTAGGTCATCCCATGATTTGTAAAGTCATCTGAGCTCTAGCTGGATTTTTTTCTTATAAAATATTTGGCTCTTGGGGGATTCAAAATAATCCTTTTAAGTTAATATGAATTTGAACCAAATTGATATAACGAGGTTGCACTTACTGCAAGTGTGAGAGTAATCTCAAGCCTCATAGATTGCCAATTCAATTTATTTATGGAGCCTTTGTACAAATTACAGTCTGGGTTTTAGAATGTTATTGATCCATTGCTAAGCACCTTAGCTTCCCAGTAATATCCATGCCTTGCATCATTTTCAGCTTTCCTATAAAATTTGATCTGACATTTGTACTTCAAAACTGTTCTATGTGTTTCTTCTCATCTGCTAAGCCATTAGGCTCTTCTCATCTAGCTTGCATAAACCATGAAGCCTCTCTTGCAATTTTCTTCTTTCCTTAATCTGTTGTCAAGTGCTACATACAGGCTGGGAATGAGAAATTCCATTGAACAATGGGTTTCTATTTGTATATTAGTTAGAAGGCTCATCGTGTCCTTTTCTTTTATCCAGTTAAGTTTGCCTGAAGTATTGCCATTGTCTTCTACTCCATCTCCTCTATCTAGGATAGACTTTTGAATCACGGAGAAGAATGTTTTAATATATGCGAGGATAGTGTATATTTGAGTATGAATGCTTGATCTCAATCTCTCGTGGGAGGCATTGACTGATGTAATCTAATACTTCTATTGCTTAAAATCCTCAAAGGACAATCCAAACTCATGACAAAAGCTACACAATTTTTTTTCCACACATCTCATATGGTTATCAGGTAAAGGAGTGCACCCTGTTGTGACCTTTGTATAGAGTTATTTATGTGCAAATGCTTACTTTGCATGATGTTTTACATGCCACATTCCAATCCTAAAAGGGAATTCACTAGAGAGTCTACCATCTACTTAACCTTGGAAAAAGTGGGATAATTTTGGGCTTGAGGGATTTCTATACTGGTGCTGATAACATTGCCACTATCATGTTATTGGAAAATTTATATTTTAATGGGTTGTTGGGAAGAAGAGGCAGTTAAGATTTCCTTCATCTCTAGTGTAGAGCTTTACTATATGAAGCCAACACTTAAAAATGATTACGGGGTTATACATTTATTAATATTTGTAGCTATGGATGCTAGCATCATTGTTGTGTCTACTTGCAAATTAGTATGAGAAATCTTTGAAGCTGGAAACAATGTTAGAAAAAATAGTATAACATATATTGTCATATGGAGGTTTAGGTACCTCTCCTAGGCTACCTTCCTGAGTCTATTAGTGCTATGTACACATTGCAAATTCACATGCTTCTTCACAATCCCTTCAGGATTATCTTCTTTGGATTGAATCCATGTAGAATGGTAGCTGTAGACAATAACTTGGTTCATTAACATTTGAGCATGTATACTCTACCTCAATAGTAGTAACTTCTGGTTCATAAATTGGTATTCCATTAAAAAATGCACCAATCTTCACTTAGGGGCACTCAACCCATCTAACTTCAAAAAACTCTTTTGTGTGATCTTCACTATCATTGCTATCATGTTTATGCCATCTCATTTGTGCACAATGTATCTTCTTGGGCCTCTCCATTATCACTTATGCTAAAATAGCCTCTTGACATGCTCTGCACTTAACACTAGTAATGGTCTCCATTTTGCATGCTACTTTATGAACTATCTATTGATGTGAATTTTGTACCACTACAACATGCAAAATCAAATACTTAGTGTTCCGAGATGAAACACTAAATCTCCAACTCTCTTGAATAAGGATACTCATTTGCTAAACAATGTATATGGATTGTGTGATCAAATGAGACAACCTCAAGGTTCCTTCTTATTGTGGACTTTCACTCAATTATAATGATGTGATATAATGGTTATCACAAAGGGACTTACGCTATTCATTCAATGGATATTAACTACTTCAACACTTCCAACCAAATAACTTGCAAAGGAAAGAGTTTAGAAAGCTAATCTACTCCTAGAATGCAAGAAATGATGAATGTCTTTGTGACTCTACTAGACTTAGTTTAGCCATCGACATCAACCAAGCTAGTGCAATCTCCTAAGTTAAATGTAAGATGTTCAAACTAGCACCATTCCATTGATACTATCCATCGATGCATATCAATGTGCAAGCAATAATTGAAGTAAATTTCATAATTATGCCATTCGACTATGCAAGGCGTACTTACAATCATCAAGCAACTAGTGGTTTGATCTAAGCGATCTCACCAAAGATGCATCCAAAATATCTTCCATTCAACTAAACACTACTTCTAATCAACATGAAATGAAATCTACTATAAGTGAGGAAATGTAGAAACCATGCAATACTCCAAAGCAACACAAGTAATCCACCATGAAAACCAACAATGAATTAACAATTACTTTGGTAGCATTATGGGAACAATTTCAACAAATCTCCTCTCCTACTCTACTCTAAGACTAATCTATTGTCTCTTCTAACCTTATGAGTTACAAATGAGAAGGCCTTGGCCTTTTATAGTTGTTCAATTACAATGAAGGGCCAAGATTAATTCAAGATCAAGGGCCCAGATTTACCCATTACAAACCCTAATTAGGGTTGCCATACTATCATCCAATTACATGAAGGCATCACCTTGTGGGCCAATAAGAAAATTTTAATGCATTTGAGAACCAATGAGAAATAGATAAGGTAGAGGCACTAGATGCCTTCCACATGTACACTTGGCATAATATGATTGAATGTGCTTGAACACGTGTAATTGGAGCTTTCTAATTGGTTGAAGACTAGTGGGTGCCACCTCAACATCCTTATCTCATAGACTTGATCAATCCTTCGATGATGAGAAAATATCTTTTGATGCTCAACATTATCAAGCTTTTAATTGTGATGGCATATTCCTAAATTTTTTCATCTTCTCGAATTTTCTCCATCTTATGAAAATCTTCTCATTGCCACGATTTTGAGCTTGCTTGTACTTGCAAACTTGATGTCTCTTTTGATGCCTTGACCTTGGTCTTCTTGAAGGTGATGAAGTCTTTCATGTAGCTGTGTCCTTCAAAGTGAACTTGGATTTCCGGAGGAAATTCAAGTTGGTGATGATTTCCTCTACTTGTAGGCTTTGATTTTTTCTTGTGCCAAATTTGTTCTTCGAATTCCACTTTGATAATCTGACCTTGAACCACCTTGTTTGAAGTTTTGAGCCTGACTTTGCCACCACCTTCCGCTCTCCAAGCCTCTCCTTGCTCTATATTTACCTTGCAAAAACAAAAGAGAAATTGCATTAAGCTCACAAAATGATAAGTATAAATATTAAGGAAATCTGAAAGCTTGTATGGGATGAAATCATCAGATTTGCTTTAAATCAACCTTTTCTTCTAATAAACCAACTTGATCAAGAATTTTGACTTTCCCAAGGTCTGATTTTTAATTTCTACCCAGATTTCTCTGTTTTAGCCAACTTCAATTCTGATTTTGTTTGTCCTTTCAACCCAGATTTCTTCCTCTAGCGCACTTTGGTTTTGATTTTTCTTTGTTTTTAAGCCCAGATCTCTCTCTCTCTTTGCAATCTTTAAATTCTGATTTTCTTTGTTTTAGCCCAGATTTTGTAATTTCCAAATTCTGATTGGTTGTAAAATCAGTGATTTATCCCCCAAACCCTACTTCCAAACCTTATAATCATTGAGATCGATGCCCTCTTGTTAGTATCTCGATCTGCTCTTAGTGTGATGACAGATGAAATGAATTTCCTCTCCTTATATAGGCGTCTTGGGGTGAAAAGGTTGGGTCTTTTGGTCGAGGCCGACCTGCCCCTGTATTTGGCCAATGAAATCATCTGTTTAAACAATTAAAATTCCCCTCAAAGGCCGACTTTCTCGATTGGAAAAAAAAATTAATTTAAAATTTATCATATAATCCAAGTCGCTCAGCCCTACATGAAATCAGATTTTCATATTTTTCGTGGAAATTTTGATCTTACAACCCACTTGAATCAGGCTTGTTTTGATGAGGAGTTCTGATTTATGCCTTGAAATGCTTATATTTCCATGCAAGAAACAACATAGGACTGAAATTGAACCACAATTGGAGGGCAGAATTTTGGGTTCTGTCGAGACTAGGAATCCTGAGAGGTGCGGATTCCACCTCACTGTGGAGATTGCTCCTAATTTGGATTTGGTTTACAATTCGTTAACTGAGCCTTCTCCATTCATATGTTATGACTTCAAGTTCGTTTTTAAGGCGCATCCTCACATTTTTCATTCTGATTTTCATCATTCATCGATTGAATACTTGTCCAAAATCCAATCTTCATCTACTTTCTAGTCTCAGGATCTGATCATTCATCACAAATTCCTCCAAGTTTGAAGTCTGATTTTGCGTCTCTCTATATGGAGGAGATTGAATTTTAGTATTTACCATAAAATTTTGGTTTGCTGCTTGAAAACACCTCAATTTATGATAAGAATTAGCAGGGAGTCAAAATTCTGTTCAAAACTAGGAGTGGACATTTGAGGTCTGTCGGGACTGGGAATCCTGAGAGGGGAGTGGATTCCACCATGCTGTTAGGGTTAGAAATCCTGAGAGCGGAGTGGATTCCACCATGCTGTCGGGATTATATGTCTGTCAGTTCTTTTCTCGTGTGTTTTCTTTCCTTATATGGTTAACCACGACACTTAAATACATAAATATTGTTGTAATGTGTGCTTTAGTAACAAAGCTGTAGGATGTGGAATTTTAATACTATTTTATGTTGTCATAATTGAATGAATGGGCTTTCTGAATTTCATCAACCATGTGGAGTAATGCACTTTAAAATTAGATTTGCTTGCAATTTTGTTTCAAGAAAAAGGGAAGAAAAAACTTGATTTTGTGTGCAGTATGATTGGACAGTGAAAAGAAAATGAACTTATATGAATCAACAATACTTTTCATAAATGCTTCTATGGCGTGCATCTGTACCAAATAAAAATACTTCAGCGGAGTGATTAACTTAGATATCCAAGTAGCAAGCCACTAGTGAACACTTTGGCATTGGTTTGGTGTTGATGAAGCCATCTTGACAACTAGTTTAATAGGTGCTCAACTCACCCATAGTTCTTCATGTAAACAGTAAGTCATTTCCAAACAACCACTCCTTTTGCTGTCGATGAATCTTTACACCAGAAAGTATTTCAGTGTAAATTAAATTTCCCGACTTGTGAGAATTATTTGAAAATCTTGTCCCGTGTTATTTGCCAAGACATCATCGCAAACAGCACATAGCCTCATAGAAGGTTCCAGCAACGCACCAAAATATTAACCATTTTACCTATACTCCTAGCAATAGTATTTAATGTGTAAACTCTTTGTGCATGACTAGTATGTCAGCCTATATGCAAGAGTTAAATTATATTTATGTCAGTTCTCTTCTCGTGTGTTTTCTTTCCTTATATGGTTAACCATGACACTTAAATACAAACTATTGTTGTAGTGTGTGCTTGGTGACAAAGCTGGAGGATGTGGAATTTTAATACTATATTTATGTTGTCATAATTGAATGCATGTACCTTCAGAATTTCATCAACCATGTGGAGTATTGCACTTTAAAGTTACATTTTCTTGCAATCATGTTTCGAACAAAACGTGAGAAAACACTTGATTTTGTGTGCAGTATGATTGGACCATGGAAAGAAAATGAACTTATTTATGGAAGGAACAAAAATAGGGTACGATACACAAAAAATCACTTACATTGTATAAGTTTTTAAGTAAAATGGAATTAATGACATGTTAATAGGTCAAATTTAGCCTAACATATGGTGAAATGACCTCAAATTTGGATTTTAGTAGATTCAACATGTCCTTGATCACATAGTAACAAGAATCGCCCTAAAATCGCCTGAATCGCAATTTGATTCACCCTCCCCGATTTTTTTGGAGCCGGTGAATCAGATCTGCGGTTTTTTGGCATGAATCATCTGAATCGCCGATTCAGGCGATTCATCCAAAAATCGCTTGAATCGCCATGCGTAAACCGGCATGAATCGGCTGTCAAGTCAAAAAAATTTAAAAAACACTTGTTTTTTTTAATCTTTTTTTGTCTTTCCTCTTTGTTATAACCCTAAAGCTGGTTTGTGCAAATAGAAAATGTTCAAATAACAAATGTTCATGGCGAGGTGCGATTTGGAAAGATATGTCTCTTAATGACCAATGGATGCTACTATCCAACACTGATAGACATACGTTTCATGGATCTTCATCTTACATACATTTATGATTTGATGTCTTATGGAGCTGAAAAATAACTCTCGATGCCTTATAAAATAATTAAAGTCGGTTGAGCTTTCGGGGGCGCTGCCCCTCGACCCTGCCCTGTATTGCGACAGGGAGCCCGCAAGGGGTGCTGCCCCTTGACCCCGTCTTGGGGGGCTTTACCCCCAAACCCCCATTTAATAATTTGTGGTGGAAACTGCGCCGATAAAAGTGGGGAAAAATTAACCTTCGAGTCTTATTAGGCTCCATATAGAAGATGATGATGAAGAAGAAGAAGAATATCAATAAATTATTAATCCATTAGTTGAACTTCAAACAATGATACTTGAAC
>MU228328.1:1265387-1279408 GCA_018584345.1 Thuja plicata
TGATGTTATGATTTAATTTTAATGTTTTGATTCTTGAATCTTTGATGTTGAACTTGCACTTGAAGTATATGATGGTATGATCGTGATTCATGATGCTATGATTACAAGTGTTTTTGTTGTTTAAATGTTTTTATGATACTATGTGACATTCCAATCTTAACTCATGCTTCTAGGCTGCATAAATATGTAACGCATGTGATGGATTTATCATTTATGTTCCTTGTTTATGTATGTTAGCTTCTATTTGATGATGTTATAGTGTGTTTGAGTTATATTCAATAAAGGGTGCATGAAATAAGTTTTAAATTGTTAAATCCTCTAAATTTTAAGGGTTTTTTAAATTTACCGATTCATGGGCGATTCGCGATTCGATTCGGCCTTGCCGATTCCAAGACGATTCCGGTTCTCGTTACTTTGCTTGATCAACCCCTCAAAAATTCACCAAATTAGGAGATTGCATTTCTTAATCTAACCTCTAAATTTTAAAAAATCACCTTGTTTCTTGCCTTTTGGATGCCAAGCTTATGCTTTGATGGTAGTGGTAATGAAATAACTTGCACAAGAGAAAAAATAATAGAAAAATAATGCTGCAAATAAATGATATCATAAGCCACTTCGAGGGGATTACCTCTAATAGTCTTCAATAAAAACAAGATTGACAATATGATGATAATAAAATAATCTCTACTTCCTATGCATACCATACTTATGCCATGGATATAACCCATGCTGACCTAACTACCTATATGTGACTATAAATGAGGGCTATGCTAGGCACAAGTCAGTTGCATATATCCTCATGTACGCTATAGGTTAAGGGCATGACAAACATTATATTATTATCACCTTCCTTAAACCAAATGCCCTGTGAATTTTTGCATCTAGAAGGATTCTTCTTTTTTCTAGAGACCCTGTAATTTTGGAAACCAAAAAAGGAAATTCTTGTTTTCCATTTCTCTTGCGAAGCAGGCACCTCAAATCTGGACATGAAATAGTTCTTAGTGAAAAGTGAAAGAGGCATCTCAAATCTGGAAATCTAGTAGTTCAAACATTTCAATTGCATCTTAAGATCCTTGGTTAAGGTTGCTACAAACTTTCTGACTATATTTCAACTTTTGTTTAAACTTTAAACTATTTTTCTGATTTATATATAATATTCGTTGATATTGTTTCCCTTACAGCATCCTTTCATTTGATGTTTAACTATAGGGGTGTTGCCTTCACATATTCTCAAACATGAAGGCTAACTGTCTATATATCCCAATGTAAGATTTATGCATCACTAAATGAGCCATAAGTATGAAAGAATGTGTCTGTTCATCTGTGAAATAATGCTGATATGAAATGATTCTTGGATGTAAGAAATTTGTCTTATCTACTATATGCTTATTTCCTTCTCTGTGAGTGGACCGAGTATAACAACCTTGCCAGAACTTGAAATCCATCATTTCAAAACCTTAAATAAGAGCAGCTATTAATTTTGGTGGTCTTGCATAAACCTGATATTGTAGACATTTTTGCATTCCAAAAATTGGGCCATTTTGGTGCCTTGTGTTGAAGTATCAACTTGTCACAAAAGAGGGGTGGCTAGAATTTGTTGAACTTGGTGCTTTTCTAAGTGCTCCAGAGTCTTAGGGCTCTCTTCTCCCTCCCTATGTTGTCCTGATGCACGTGTTGTCTCATTATCCTTTCATATTTTCACAAGAGATTATGCCTATAACTTTGTTATTTCTGCTGGACACAATTCTGCACATTTTCCTTACCATCTAGGACTATCTTTAGTACATGTTACCCTATCCTTTTTTCGAGGTGTTGAGGATCAACATCAAAAGCTTTATATGAAACTCAATGTTTGCAGGTTACAAAGAAATGTTTTTCTCAGAGTTTTATCATTTATCTTATCCAGCTGATAAGGACTTTCAAAGATCAAAGTTACTCTTGAAACTCAATTACTAAAGATATTTCTGATTAGCAAGGCCATTCAAAATGCAAGTTGAGATCATGTCTCTTGAAATGCCTGATACAAAATGGCTTCAAAGTTCAAATCAACTCTAGATGCCAAGCCCTATCAGATCTCCTTGATTTATAGGGTGTATAGAGTGAGATAAATAGAGGACAGGATGCTAAAGCAACAGCATCTGAGAAAGTAAAGTCAATGGCAGACAGATTATGTGCAAGATTCTCATTAAGAATAGTGAACTAGTACAATAGTATGATTTTAGTGTAGGGTCAATAGGGTGCAAGATTCCTAGGTCCTTCTGTACAAGCAGCCCTAGCAACACATGCTAGTGGTATTCAACTCCTGGTCCTTCTTGTCATAGCAACAGCTACACACACTAGTCGTTTTCATCAGAATAATGTGCAAGGAAAGAAAAGTTAACATGATGGTATGTTCCTCCACATATTTGGTTCCATTTGAATCTTTTGGTTGTCTTGGCATCCTAGATGATGATTTTCATATTCTTTATGACCACGCTTCCCTCCAATCAAGAGGATAGAATTCTAATCATTAAAGATTGCAGTAATCTAGACTCTTAAGAGATTCATTTTATGGAAAGTGCCTTCTTGTAATTTTTAGCAGTTTCTGAAGTTATATCAACAATTTTCCTTTGCTAACCTGGTTTTTATTTATTGAGTTTCCTATTTTGACTTTCAGAATTTTTTGAATTCACGTTTTATAAGCAGATGTCATAGTTATATGATCTTATATGTTTGATTGTGCAGGCAGAACCTAGGCATGCTGATATCCTAGGGCACATGCTTTACAGTGCAAAGGTTGTCGCTGAGAAGGAGGGTATATCAGAAGGATATCGTGTAGTCATTAACAACGGCCCTGGTGGTTGTAAGAATGGAATCTTGAACATTGGCATAAATATGCTAACAATTTTGCTTTAGTTTTTCTTGAAAATTCCATGCAGATGGTGTAATTATGCATTTTTAGCTTTCTCAGTAGAAGAAAATATGGTAACATCTTTCCTTAGATTTTAAGATTTTCCATGTGAAACATCTTAGAAAATTCAGGTATCTTATTATTTTTGTGTTCACTTTTCAGGTCAATCAGTTTACCATATCCATTTGCATATATTAGGTGGAAGGCAAATGAAGTGGCCAGCTGGCTGAGAATATTCGCTTAAGCTTCTGTGTTGAAGTATGTCCCTTTTCTTTGCCTTGGGCAACTTGGTGTTCGCAATGATAAAGAGCAAAATTCCAGGTTCAACATTGCTGTTAATTTAAATTTGATGTCGCACCATCATAAATTTTGCATATGGCATTCTGAGTGCAAGGACGTATGGACCTCTTTTCTCTCCTTGTTTGATACTGACTGAAATAGTATGAAACATAATTATTTAGTATGCAGTAAAGTTTGTTGTATAAACATTGGATATTTTTATCTTTTGGTTATTCAAAAGAGAAGTGTACTGTTCTACTTACAGAGTCAATGTACTATATTGAGATAGTTAAAGTAAATAATTCTGTTGAGATATTTCGTTTCCTTTAGTAAAATATCCGTTCTTATAAAGTTTCATTCCAATTTGAGAAGCAGATTTCTCGAGAAGACATTGTACTTGGACTGATAGCTTGTATATTAATGATAGCAAATTTCCACAATCCATAAAGATTATTTGAAATTTGTTCTGGGTAGATTGCATTTGAATTTTTTTCATCAACGTTTCGGATCACACTCTGTGATCCATCATCAGGATAATACCCCTTAGCGGCTCAATTTTTTTGGATTTCAAGTACAATTCCCTCCCATGAAGCGTATCTAATATCTATTAATGATAGCAAATTTCCACAATCCATAAAGATTATTTGAAATTTCTTCTGGGTAGATTGCCTTTGACTTTTTTTCATCAACGTTTCGGATCACACTGCGTGATCCATCATCAGGATGATACTCCTTAGCAGCGCAATTTTTTTGGATTTTAAGCACAATTCCCTCCCATGAAGGGTATCTATTAATGATAGCAAATTTCCACAATCTATAAAGATTATTTGAAATTTCTTCTGGGTAGATTGTGTTTGGACTTTTTTTATCAACGTTTTGGATCACAACTGTGATCCATCATCAGGATGATACTCCTTAGTAGCCCAAATTTTTTGGATTTCAAGCACAATTCTCTCCCATGAAGGGTATCTATTAATGATAGCAAATTTTCTGATAGCTTGTATATTTCCTGACAAGTCTTGTTTAGTCCTTTTTGGAAATTCGTGCCAGTTAGTAATACTCTTTGTTTTAGGGCATATCACTTTTAAGAATCATTCAAAGTACCGAAGTAATGTATGTTTGAGGATCTTGTTGCAGCACATCTTACTGATCCCAAAGACCCGGGAACAAAGCACCCACAACTCTTTCAATACTATTGGGAATGAGATGAGCACATAAACTTTAGTGTACTATTTTAACCTACTTATCTATGCAAAGAATAATTTTGAACTGAGATATGATAGTAAATGATACTGTTTTGACATGAATTTTGAAATTAAGATGCATAAGCAAGCGATCTTGTGTCAAAGCTTTTAACCGTTCAGCTTATTCCCTTCAAATTTTTCGTATGATGCCCCTTTTGGAACTATCATGACCTTGAGATCTTGGAGTTACAATTGATTTCTTAAAACTTTAAAGATAATGAAAACATATTCATCATTTTAGCATGCTCATTATCTATTACTACATAGTATATAAATATAAAAAATCATTGTCAAACTAATTAATGCCAATAAGATCATAGCAAAAACAATTCAATAATGTTAGAACTTTGGTTGGTTATCAAGCCGTACTCAACACATACCACACCTTCCTACTTAATGCCTCCATTGTGCCTAGCCAAGTAACTCATGAAAAAGCATATTGAATTTGTCAACATGATGGGACCATGCTTGATTCAATATATATAGTCGTGTACTTGACATTATAAGATGCTACGACCATATAGAAACATTTGCTTGTCGAACCTTTTCTCAAAGGGATGTTGTGACTTCTTACTAACAATTTGTGTGTTTCATTGTGATGGATCTGTTAGGACTGAAAATGAAATTAGGGCTTTAATGACGGTTTTTCAGAAGTTGCAGAGTGCTTTGTGTCTTCTTCTCATGTCAAATGGTTGTAGAGGAGTGTTATGGCCTTGCCTTATCCCCTTTTGGTTGCTTCTGTGGAGTCAAACCAGTCGCTTTGGTCTCTGGTCTTCGCTGATGTGTTTTGTGCTTTAGACGCTTCAAGTCATATATCCCACATTCGCTGTGCGAAGGAAAGTTTAATTGTTTTTATATCCCAACCCGCAGTAGGTTAAGTGCCGAAAGTCAAGCGCCTTTTTGGCTGACGGTTTGTGAAGTGTTGTGGTTAGTGGTGGCCAGCTGGCGGTTTGGTGGATAATTTTGGTGGGCCCGTGTCGGAAAATGTTCACGTGACGAGGTCAAGATGATGACAGGTGGCAGCAAGGCGCGATGGTGCAGTCCGAGTCAGCATAGGTCCAGTTGGATCACATAGTAGCGCAGGTGTGGCAGGTGGCAGGTGTGACAGGTGGTGGGCCAGGTTGGTTAGACACACGGCGAGGTTCAAACAAGTAAGGTAATGCCACGTGGTGTAGACCGAGGATGGATCGAATCAGATGGTGACGCGTGGTGATGGATGGAAACGAAAGCGATGAAGGCAAATTGATATCGGACGGTAATGCGCTACTGCGTGAAGGAAAGATGCGAGGAAGTTAAGCACCGCGCGATCGCGAAATGCATGACGCGTGTCCAAATCGGTGATAAGGTAAGAGTGTGTGGCCTGCACGAGATAAAGTAGATAGGTGGTTCTAGGGCTAGTGGGATGTTGCCACGTGGACGTCAACGAAGTTTGACCGGGCAAAGTAACTTTCTTTTTGCTTGGTGTCCTTATTACGTAAAGTGCATCAACGGTCACGTTTTAAAGTTGCAAAAGGATCTTAATCTCGACTGTCGATTTGTTTTGCGCCAGAGGAGTTAGCCGTTGTGGTTAATATTTTAAAATTTTAAATCTTTCTGCGCGTATTGTCACAATGGCATGTTCTCAGACTTGCAGGTGAGTGGCTCGAGGTTTCTTTTGGCCCATGACTGTCTTAATGACGCCATTTGTTTGTCTGGGGTTATGTTCTGTGGGTCTGAACACATTCAATGCAGTATGGTGGTCTCTTGGATCTCTGATCTCTTTCTATTTTGGGATGTCTTCTGCAGTGCTTTGAGTATTCTACATTTATGTGGTTGGACCTCTGATTGTAATTTGGCAAGTGGATCGTCAGGACAGATCTTTTAGGTGATCTTTTGGAGAAAGATCAGATTGGTGAGATAGGATTGCAATTATGGCTTGATAGGCAGTTGTTGGAACCCTCTTCTAGGGTTTCATCCTTGTACTTAAGGCTCTCCTTTTCTTTGTATGGTGGTTCTGAATTTTCTAATCCTAAGTGTTGGTTCTAGAAGTTTGAGTCCCACAGATATATTAGATTTGGTATCAGACTGTATTTCATGCTAAGATAGATACTTTTGATCTTTTGCAAATTATTGAGTGGTGTAGTTATTCAATCTCATTGTTACAGATTTGGATTCATTATACTTAATACATTGTCTCAGTTTCAAGTCTCTCCTTGGCTGTCATTGTGTGAGTTTTGGATTTTTTTGTCCAATACATAGAGTTATCTATGTGTATGTTTCATTCCATAGTTCTGATTTAGGATCAGATTAAAGATACTTTGGGGGAAATATAGATTCATTTGATGTATATGTATAGGGATCTTATAAGCAAGTGTGTGATCTGAGATACATGTGTTTATGGCTGTGAATCCTTGCCAATAGGGATCTTATAAGCAAGTGTGTGATCTGAGATACATGTGTTTATGGCTGTGAATCCTTGCCAATAGGTTGTCTGTCTGTTTTCAATATTTGGATTGAAGAAGTTGCCCAATGGATAAGGCACTGGTCATAAGCTTTTCTCCTCTTTGTTGATGCATGTCTGATATAGTTTGGTTATGTCCTTGAAATTTTATATCAAAACCATTACTAAGTTCTTTTCAAATCCTGTGGTTGTTGGTTGCATGTCCTACTTGGTAATAGAGAGTCAATGAATGCCTGGTTAGTATTTAGCACTTTTGTACCATTATCTATTGTTATAATCCAGAGTGTTGAAGAGTTGCAAGGAGTTATATGTTACCTGGATTAGGTGCACCCGCCTTGGTTTTGTAGAGCCGGAAGTGTAGAGGGCAGTCTTGTCCCTATAGTTGGTCCAATTGTCTTGCAGAGCTTTCATACTTAGAGTTGACCATTCCTAACACTAGTCTCAAGGCATATTGGTAGCTTTAGATAGCATAAATGTTTTCAAACACCAACAAAATGGCACCTCTGCTGGGGACGAGTGTAGCATAGTGTCCTAACTAACCAGTAAGTTGACCATTGGAAGTATAGAGTACATTTTGTTCTGTGAGTGTTGTTCCTGCCATTTTCATTCTGGTAAAGTGTTGTATTTTCCCAACTTGTTGGGTGACGACTCTGAGTTTTCTCTACATCAGCGCTGATTAACATATTTCAATTTACACACACTTTCTTGACATGAGTCAAAGGAACACTAGAGCCTGGGTGAAGAGACATCCTGCAAACAAGATGGAGGATGAGTTTCCAACTAGCTCTAAGGCTAGTCATCCAAGAAAAGGAAAGGAAAACATAACTGCCCCTCAAAATGAGAGACAAGTGAACACAAGAATAGAAGAACCAATCCAATGAAGTCAGGAGGGCCATGCATTAGAGTATGAAGAAGCTGCTGATTTGGGATTGGGTGCTTATGAAGATTATCGCTCGCCTAGTGAGAAGGAAATTGCAGAATCTGATACCACTCTCCCTGATTCTGATAGTGTAGCAGAAGAGATTGCTGAACTGGATAGGAGAATCCATGAGCAGATTGCCATCAGACAAAGAAGAGAAAGAAAAAGAAGATAAGATCAGACATGACCAAAGTTTGCTTGAGCAAAAGAAATGGCAATTGCAAAGATCGGAGGCAATGAACTAGGTTGATGAACTTGAACAAGCTGAAGAGGAACCTATCATGCAACCAATTCTTACTACCCAAGGACCAAAAAATAGGGGTAAGCAAAAAATGACAAGTGCTCAAATAGATGAACCTATGAATCCCAAGGTTCCATTAGATCAGATGTCCAAGTTGGATACTGATCTGGAGAGGGCTAGAATGGAAAAAGAGATCATAGCTAAAGAGGTTGAAAAGGCCGAGTTAGAGGCTGCTGCTTTAGAAATGAAGAAGATGGATTTCCTTAGACATACTTCTAGGCCTTTTGGTGTTGAAGCAACTACAACATCACATGCCAAATCATCTGCTTCTCAAGATGACAACCCTTTTCCAAGAAGACCAACTCATGTAGAAAGGTACAAACAATTTTCCTTCATTGATATTCTTGGTTATCCAAATGTAGTTCCAAATGAAATTTGAGATAAACTTTCCAAGTTTGCTGGGAATAATGTTATTACTTGTGAGGAACATTTGAAAAAGTTTATTGATATGATGGATGATTATGAGATCATGCATGAGGATGTAATAATGAAATTATTTGTGCAATCTCTAGTTGAGGATGCTAGGGACTGGTTTAGGGGTTTGTCTTTTGGCTCTATAGGATCTATGGATGAGTTAGAGAGTTGTGTTAAAGAACAATATGGTGATAAGACAAATGAAGGTTTTATGCTAAATGAGTTCAATAACATTAAGAAACATCAGAATGAGGATGTTGCTGAATTCAATACAAGATTTTAGAAGGCCATGCATAAATTATTCCAAGTTTTAAGGCTTGATGATAAGGTTTGTCTTGCCACTTACTTGAATGCTTTTGATTAAAAAATGGGTTTCCTCTTTAGAGACAAGAATCCTAGAACTCTCAGAGATGCATATAAAACAACAGTAAATATTGAGACAAATAGGAGAGTGTCAGGGAAATTGGGTAGGCGAGAAGATTGGAAGCTTGCTAGGAAAGAGTCAGATAGGCCTTATGCTGCTAAGCCTAAAGATGAAATATATATGAAACAGATTTTAAGTACCATTAAGGATTTAAAGCCCGCAGATAACAAAACTGCTAGGGTTCCAAATAATGATACCAGACCTACCATCAATAATTTTAGTAGGCCACCAAGGATGCAAAATTATCCTTACACTACCTAATGGAAAGATGGGAAGCCTATTTTCCCACAAAGAAATGATAAGCCTAATGGTAACACCCCTGTTCCTTTACAAAGAAATTCTGTCAATACATGTGATGATGTTGCATGGTGCACTGCTTGCCAATCCCCACATTGCCTTGATTGGTGCAATTGCTCTGAACATATCTGCAAATGAGTCACAACAAGAAAGAGAAGAAGAGGATGAAATATATGATAATAGTGGTTGTGCAATGACTTTTGCACTTCTGATGAGTGAAGAAGAGCCTAATGAGGAAAGTGCAAGTAAATATTTGTTTTCATCTGATGAGGAAGAAGAAAGGGTTGATGACATAAGATGCAATGCTACAAGGGGAAATGAGCCTTTTGCCAATAAGAAGACCCACAGATGAAGAAATTGCACAAATTATTGCAGACATGGTGTCTCAAGTAAGGAGTAACTACAATTTGAGATGACAAAACAGTGGGAAATGCTGATGGCAGACCCTTTGGTATTTTTGTCAGACAGGCATGAGCCAATACTGAGCAAATACTAGGAAAAGAAAGGCCTGTTGAAGGTATCAAGACAACAAAGACCAAGAAAGGAGATAAGCTTGATAATCCAATTATTGTCCACAAGGTGAAGGTAAAGACACCAGAGGTAAGTGCTCCATCTATTCATGAAAATAACAAAGAGTTTGAGCCAGGCCTTACTACTCAAGTTGAAGATGAAAATGTTATTACTTTGAAGCAAGGCATTTCTGATTTAAAATATACTCCAGTTGAAATGGGGCATTTGTTGCAAATCACAGTCAAGGTTCCACTCTTAGAGATGATGAGGATTGAAGAACACAAAGAAAAAAACATTAACATGGGTGAGCAACATCTTTTCCACAAGAATGCATGAGCAGGAGGAAGTTGAGAAAATGGGAAAATCAAAGGATAAAGCTGATAACAAAGTGAAAGAATCAGAGGTGATTGTCTCAAAGATCTCTCAGGTCTTCTTAAGTACTAATCATGTGAGCACTCCTTTAGGAGTTGTGGATCCTTTTTTCCTAACTTTAGTTATAAATGGTAAGAGACTAAAGAATTGTATGATAGATTCTGGGGCATCAAATACTGTCTTGCTAGCAGAAATCATGAAGTCATTAGGACTGAAAGTTGATTCTCCTCATGGGAGATGTCAAGCAATGGACTCTAGAGAGGTACTTGTCATAGGTTCCATTAAGGCTCTGCCTTATAGACTTGCTGCATGTCCTGAAAAGATGCTAACTATAAGTGTTCTAGTGGTGGACATCCCTCCTCAGTATGGAATGCTCTTATCAAGGAAGTGGAGTGCCTTAATGGGAGGGAGTATTTTAGTGTGATCTTTCATTTGCTACCTTTGATGTCACTGGTCAAAGTGTCAATGTATCTAGAGAGACAAGGACTCCTCACATGATTGAGGAAATTAGTGAAAATAATATGATCTGCTTTTTGGATACTGACATTGGGTCTTTCCAAGTCCAAGATGGGAAGGATGGGGTAGAAAATAAGCATGCGTTATTGACTGAAGAAAAATATATTATAACAGACAATAATGACTTGTGGACAATGTACTTTGAAGGTGCAAGCTCAAAAGAAGGAGCAGGTGCAAGAGTTCTGTTTATAGCTCCTAGTGGTAAGACCTAAAAGTTCTCATTCTCCCTGTTGTTCACATGTACTAACAATATTGCAGAGTATGAGGCCTTGTTGATTAGGCTAAGATTGGCTTCAAGACACAACATAAAAAATCTCAGAGTTATTGTAGACTTTGAATTAGTGATCTCTCAAATAAGATCTAAGTATGCTTCAAAGAATCAGAGACTAAGGCAATATAGGAATGCTGTATGGGATGAACTAGAAAATTTTAATGCTTTTGGTATTGACTGGATGGATAGGAATCAAAACAAGATGGAAAATTTGTTGGCCAACATTGCTTTACGGCCAGGAGATGTTACTGTTCAAGCTTAGAATTGTCACCCTAACTCAGGCATTAGGGCTACACGACAATTCCATCCTAACAATGGAAACCTCTCCTAGCTGTGGGTAGACTATGAATGAAGAGGAATCTCTGGATTCTAGGCTGGTTCCTATAAAATATGGTATATCACTTCCTGATTGAAAATTGAATTGGGAAAAAGGAGAAAGGGATTTGTAACTAAACTTGCATAAAAGAAAGGTGATACACCAAGGATATTCAGATTCTTTTTGAAGCTTCAAACTGACATATACTTATCATACTCTGATGGATCTTTGGACTATCATTCACTTCTGAATACATACGTTAATTGAAAGGTGACAACTAGGGTTTTGACCACAAGCAATACTTCTTCCATTAACAACATGCACATTTCACAAAAGGCTTATATTTCTGTAATATGAAATAGGAATTAATGTAATTCACTAAAATATATTGCAAAAGTATTACTCTTATATACATAAAATTGAAAAGGAACTATGAGCAATGACCACAATAAGAAGTATGTGAAAGTGAGGCAATTGTATTCTTCTCAAAAAATCTGTGTACAAGCTACATACATGAATTCCAGAATCAATGGCAAGGAATGATGAAATCCTCTTKCACAAAATCYAAATTACAARTATGCACTTACAATGGAATACAAAAAAGAAATGGATCCACAGCAATAGGAATTYRAAATTCACTAAAGCTAATTCTCCACCAAWTTTGACTCCCTAAACAATAAGCWAAAAACTGCCCCTAAATARCCAACATGGCTTATTCAAATAAAATTCCCTCCAAAACCCCTAACAACTATAGGGTTTAAACAACATCTACAAAAACCCCTAAGTTAGAGCCTTTAACTTAGGCACATTATTTACATCTTCTAACACATGGCATTCGAATGCAAAGAAGGTTTTAAAAAACCCGATTTTCAAACTTTGCAAGAGCTTAAAACCCTAAACCACTCGACACTTAACTCCACATATACTGTCGACACCATATCCGAGCATTTGAAGGTAACTGCGGTTTGTTTGAATGCGCTGTTTGATATGACTATCCTCAAAGAAGAGATAATTGCAGTTGTCGTGGCACTTAAAGTACTATGGTGGCAATGCCGAAGGGATGTCGATGCACTGTCATTGACATAACATTTACTTCAACTGACAATGGAACTCAAATGCGAGTAAAATACAATGTATACCATTTGATCGATTTCATTTGCAACTTTTAGGGTTTTATGGTTTTCATTGTGTTGCCGCCATGGTGAATAATGGAAATCACAAACCCTGTTATGAAATCCGCCATGTTCTGTGGAGAAATCTTGAGTTTTATGAGCTTTGAGAGGAAAACGTTGTTCATACATTCATTGCAAACTATAGTCTCACTGTTGTAGCATCCTTCTTCAGCACAGACCGCGACCTTTGATCTTCATCTTGCTCGAACTCGGGCTCAAACTGTAAGTTCACTTTGCACTTGTTTAATGTTGAGATGTTTTGCTGATATTATGCCATAATACATGGCGCTGAATAATGATTTGCAACTCAGTCTTTTTACCTTCACTACGGGTTTTGAACTTGTAGTGTATAATGAAGACTCGGGCTCTCTATTTGTAACTGCCACCACTGCACTTTGAAGGTTATCACCGCTGCCACCTTGGAATGGTTTGGAGCTGTGGCTGAGGTGTCAAGCCCACGAACTCTGATTATGAACTGGGGATGTCTCAGCAACAGCTTCAGACTCATCCCCAGTTGGCTGTGTGACATGGGATCACACCACTGCATTTTACCTTGAGCTGTGGTTGAGATATTGGGATAAAGTCATCTCAGCCACAGCTTCAGACTTATCCCCATTTTGTAGCGCGACCATAAAGCACCACCACTGCTGTCCTTCCTTCAAACCCGCGAGTAACAGACCAATTTATGAATGTTTTGTGGTGACCACCATGTGGGTTTTCTGGAATCCGTGACTCCTTCAACATTTTCAAAAAAATGGAGCTTTATGACTGAAAGATGGAATAGATACATTTGTTTTTCCTTAGTTTCATGACATCTTTCAGTCATAAGCTTCATTTTTTCATGCGAGTTGCTACCACTGCACTTTGAAAGTTATGAAGATATACACCATACACGTACAGATAAGTTGGATTCTCTGTCGTTTTTTTGTATTTTGTTCATTCTCATTAATGATCCTTTCTGCATTAATATTACCTTCAGTTGCTGTTTGATGAATGCTGGCATAGAATTTCAATGTTTGTCTGAACCTTGAAGTAGAACATGGGTTTGCTCCATGTCGAACCTCACTGTCATACTCACATGCTTTTAGTTTCATCACTTAAGAAGACCCACGGCTTTGCACTTGGAGTTGTCAGTCTGATGCTTGTTTCCATGAATAAACCACGGGATTTGCACTGTTAAATGTTTTTAACAAAACACCATTGCTGCTGTCTTTAATCACCAATATGTAGCCAACATAACATATGTTTCTGTTGAATGATACTTCACTGCTTGAAAAGAACACCAATAAGTTTTAAACTGCAATTATATGTTAAAAAAAACACATTAATCAACAGCCTCGATGACAATAACGAGCATCTTTTAAGCATTATATGCATTGAATATACTGCTGTCCTTTATGCAAGAATATGCTGTTCGTCTTTTGGAACATACATAACAGAGAAAACCCATAGGGTTCGAGCACGGGCTCATGACTCCCATGGATTTTACTCGAAAACAATGAACCACCATCTGTATACATCATTCTGTCAATAATATATGCTCTATTCATGTTATCAAGAATGTTCAAAACATCTATATGAGATGTAAACTTTGCAAAAGAAGTTGTCTCAACAGGTGATCTAAAACACACTATATAGTTGCAGTATTTCATCATG
>MU228328.1:1279532-1298063 GCA_018584345.1 Thuja plicata
ACATTTTTTGTTCCATGCTTTTATTCTGTTTAGCATCTTCTCATTTGACATAGTTTATGCATAATCTCTATATATGAAACTTCAACTTAGACCCTCCAAGTGATTTTTAACAAATGTATAACAGTCAGATATATGTGAAGAAGCACTTACTGTAACAACACTTTCATACTTTGCATTACTTGTATAAAACAATGAGTCTTTAGAATCTTTCAATTCTGCAATTTACCAATTTTCTATGTTCATGTCCTTTCTGTAGCATCTTTTATTCCTTCACGTGTCTTCAAATATGTTCTTCCAATGTGTGTGAACAATAACCTTTTAGATGATAACCATCCTTTTGCATAAAATGACTTATGTGAAGTTCGAGCACGAGCTCGTGACTCCCATTGCATTATTTTCTGTTGTTTCCTACATTCAGTTATAGATACCTGTCCACTTGCACACAAAATAACAATCAATTTATTAGGTCATCAAATCATATACACCAGTCAATGTTTGTGAGTGAATATAAGATAACATTCACTTATGAATATTGGTTGGTTTGTGTTATTTGATGAACTCATAGGTTGATCTAATCACGAAAAAGGTTTCTCAGATGGTAATACTAAGTCCCTTTCATTCAGATATCTGATTATATTGAGAAGAACAACATCAAAGTGATCATACATAGCAAAATGTTTCATGTTTAGAACAAGTCCCTTTAATACTATTTTTCAGATATTATGGATGAATGTTTTTTCATTGCATTTATTTCATCATATTAATATGCAGTTTTCAGAAAGATTGATTGTGTGTTGTTTATGTTCCATGTATTGCTTAGATCCAACTGGATCTAACAATTTTCCCACCATGTTGCAGGTAAACCCTAAGAAGACCTATATGCAGATGAAGATGGACTATGAAGACCTAGGACCTGAAATGCAACCAGCAATGAAGACCTAATATGCAAGCATTAAAAAGAAAGATGAAATGGGAATGCATGGGACCTCTACTCCATACTTTCAATTATGCCTTTTATTCTGCAATGTACTATTGTTGACATGAAAAAGAAAGATGAAATAACATTTGTATAATACATTCAGCTTGAATGCACAATGTAATTGATCAGAATTGTAATTTAGAAATTCTAGAATGTGATTAATTCTTAGAGTACAAAATGACAATTTTCTGAAAATGAATGTAATTATGAAATGTTAATTAATAATATCTGAAGGATAATATTAATGGGACCTCTAAAATGCAATCTCTTCCTGTTTATGATAATTTGATGCATGCTGAAAATTAGGATAATAGTTACCTTTGCAGGAATTTCTAAAATTGAAGTTTAATCCAGGCCTTCTATCCCAGACAATATTGAAAGTTGGTAAGTTTTTGAAGATGATTTAGATGTTTTGAGATTTTTGCATTGTGAATCAGACTTGGCGAATAAAGAAATGGATTTCAGTGGGTTTGTAGAGACTATGGATGGTAAGGATACTATTTTTGGCAAATAGGTCCTACAACTGAAGTCAAACAGAGTTCCTAAAGGATTGGTTGTGCTTGAGAAAGCTTTTGACAATAAGGACAAGTCCTATTCTGTAAGGACTGTGAACAAGCTAGAGAACTTGGAGGAAGTAAATTTAGGGAGAGATGAAGCTCCTAAGAAGTTATACATTTGTTAGGAACTTTCCTCTAAAATCAAAGAGTTGTTGGTTAATCTTCTTAACAAGTATAAACATGTCTTTGCATGGTCTTATGATGACTTAAAGGCATACAGAGGGAACCTTTTCCAACATGAGATTCTTTTGAAGGAGGGCACAAAACCTTTTAGACAGAAATTGAGACCTATTAATCCCACCCTAGCTCCCAAGATGCAAGAAGAATTGAAGAAGATGAGGGATGCTGGAATTATCAAACCAATAAGACATTCAAAATGGGTATCAAATTTGGTGCCAGTAAAAAAGAAGAATGATGATATTAGACTTTGTGTAGATTTCAGAAACTTGAACATCAATTCATTAAAGGATAACTATGGGTTGCCTAATATGGAAGCTATGTTACAAAGAGTCATTGGATCAGAGTTGATGTCCATGTTGGATGGATTTTCAGGGTACAATCAGGTCATGGTTAAGGAATCAGAACAGTTCAAGACTGCATTCACTACACTATGGGGCACTTATGTATATGTCAGAATGCCTTTTGGATTGACAAATGCTGGAGCAACATTTCAAAGAGCCATGGATGTAGCTTTTGCAGATTTTATAAATTTTTTTCTAGCAGTATACCAAGATGACCTTACTGCTTATTCAACAAAAGAGGAACAACAACATTGTGGTCATCTTGAGAAAATTTTTGTAAGAGCATTGGAATATGGGGTTTCTTTTAACCCAAAGAAGTGTGTTTTTGGGGTAACATAGGGAAAGCGTGTAGGGCATATTGTGTCTAGAGATGGAGTAAGGATTGACCCTGAAAGGATAGATGCAATTGACAAGATCCCTCAACCTAAGAATGTCAAGGGCATTCAATCTTTCTTTGGGCAGGTAAATTTCTTAAGGAGATTTATTACTAACTTTGCTGAAACTAGTATTCCAATCTCAAGGATGATGAAGAAAGGAGCCAAGGTAGAGTGGAATCAAGATGCATGCAAGGATTTTTCAGGTATCAAACAAGCTATCAAGGATGCTCCAATCCTTAGAACACCAGATTATGGTAAGCCTTTGCAAATCTTCTCCTTTACTTCATATAATACCATTGCTGCAGTGTTACTACAAAAGAATGCAAAGGGCTTTGAATAAATCATTTCATTTTTCAGTAAATCCTTACAAGCAGCAGAATTAAAATTTGACATCATGGAAAAACAAGCTTATGCATTAGTTAAAGCTGTCAAGGCTTTTAGGTGTTATTTGGTAGGAGCAGTTGTGTTCGCTTATTTACCTAGTGCTGTTGTGAAGAATATTTTAGTCCAACAAGAGGTGTCAGGAAGGAGATGTAGATGTATAAACAAAATTCAAGAATTCAACATTGATATTCATATTACAAAGTTGGTCAGGCGTATGGGACTTGCAAAGCTCATGGCTCAAAGCAATTTGGATGCCAATCATATAAACATATTGGAGGAAGACCAAAGGAAGACCAAAGGCCCTATATTTGTGACATGGACTATTGTGAATGGTATAAAGACATTGTTGGATATTTGCAGAAGATGGTGTTACCCCTTGACATGGATGAAAACAAGAAAAGAACAGTCAAATTGCAGGCTGTTAAATATGCCATAATTCAGGGACAATTATGGTGGAGTAATGATGAAGTATTGCTCAATTGTGTTGACTTTGACAAATCTAAAAGCTTGATGGAACAAATGCATAATGGTGCATGTGGAGGCCATTTCATGGCTAAGACTACTGCACACAAGATTCTTAGATCTAGTTTTTGGTGGCCAACAATCTTCAAAGATGCCCACAATTATGTTAAGAGATATGATGCCTGCCAAAGATTTGCAGGTAAGCTCAAGTTTGGGGGAAGTTTGCCTTTGAAACCTGTTGTAGTGGAAGCACCTTTTCATAAATGGGGAATGGACTTCATTGGTGAGATTGCAAACAAGTCAAGTGGAGGCCATTCATGGATTCTAGTAGCAACTGACTATTTTACTAAATGGGTTGAAGCAATTCGCACTAGAAGGGCTACTAGTAAGGTTGTGATTGATTTCATGTTACAAAATGTATTGACCAAATTTGGATGTCTAGAGAGTATTGTGGTGGATAATGCAATGTGTTTCAAATCAGAAGAGTTTAGTTCTTTCTGCCAGTAGTATGGAATCCAAATTTATTACTCATCTCCATATCACCCACAAGGGATGGCCAGACTGAATTCAGTAATAAAAGTTTGATCAAGATACTTAAGAGGGTGTTGGACAAAAACAAGAAAACTTGGGATTCAAAGTTGCAATTAGCACTGTGGGCTGACAGAGTAACAGTCAAGAAGGCAATTGGTTGTGCACCCTTTGACTTGGTGTATGGTATTCATGCTAGGTTTCCTCAAAACAATCTATTGCAGATGTACAAGTTTGTCCAGGAATATGATGAAGAGATGGATGATGATATGAGACTCAAGATGGATGACTTGATACAACTTGATGAATCATGGAGGGATGCACATGAAAAGAATGTTCAATTGCAGTTGTAGTATAAGAACCTGTTTGACAAAAGAACAACTGTCAGGAGCTTTGAAACTGATTACCTGATCCTGATGTGGAATGCCTGACTTGAAGATAAAGGTAGACATGGCAAGTTTGATCCTATTTGGCTTGGACCATATGTTATTGACAGTAAATGGGGTTCAGACTCTTATATTCTTAAGGACTTGGTTGGAAACGTTTTGGAATTGCCTGTTCATGGACAATTCTTGAAATTTTACTTCTCTTGAAGTCTCAAAATCCATGAACAGTAGTTGTAAATAGGTCTTTGTGGTTTTAGGAGTAGGTTTTCCTTTTGTTGTATCCTGCTTTCTATCTTTAGTTAGTTTTCCCTTCCATTTTTTAGGTGGTTTGCTTATCCCTGAGATTCTAAATCCTTATTATCACTGCAAGAGACATATATCCCCAGTTGGAGCCACTGTTAGGACTGAAAATGAAATTAGGGCTTTAATGACGGTTTTTCAGAAGTTGCAGAGTGCTTTGTGTCTTCTTCCTGCGTCAAATGGTTGCAGAGGAGTGTTATGGCCTTGCCTTATCCCCTTTTGGTTGCTTCTGTGGAGCCAAACCAATCGCTTTGGTCTCTAGTCTTTGCTGGTGTGTTTTTTGCTTTAGACGCTTCAGGTCATATATCCCACATTCACTGTGCGAAGGAAAGTTTAATTGTTTTTATATCCCAACCCGCAGTAGGTTAAGTGCCGAAAGGCAAGCGCCTTTTTGGTTGACGGTTTGTGAAGTGTTGTGGTTAGTGGCAGTCAGCTGGCAGTCAGGGGGATAATTTTGGTGGGCCCGTGTCGGAGAATGTTCATGTGACGAGGTCGAGAGGATGACAGGGAGCAGTAAGGCGCGATGGCGCAGTCCGAGTCAGCACAGGTCCAGTCGGATCGCTTAGTAGCACGGGTGTGACATGTGGTAGGTGTGACAGGTGGTGGGCCAGGTTGGTTAGACACGCGCTGAGGTTCCAACAAGTAAGGTAATGCCACGTGGCGTAGACCAAGGATGGATTGAATCAGATGGTGACGCGTGGCGATGGATGGAAAAGAAAGTGATGAAGGTAGATTGAGATCCGACGGTAATGCGCTACTGCGTGAAGGAAAGATGCGAGGAAGTTAAGCACTGCGCGGTCGCGAAATGCATGACGCGTGTCCAGATCGGTGATAAGGTAAGAGTGTGGGCCCTGTGTGAGATAAAGTAGATAGGTGGTTCCAGGTCCAGTGGGATGTTGCCACGTGGACGTCAATGAAGTTTGACCGGGCAAAGTAACTTTCTTTTTGCTTGGTGTCCTTATTACGTAAAGTGCATCGACGGTCACGTAAAAGGATCTTAATCTCAACCGTCAATGTGTTTCGCACCAGAGGAGTTAGCCGTTGTGGTTAATATTTTAAAATTTTAAATCTTTCTGCGCGTATTGTCACAGTGGCGTGTTCTCAGAATTGCAGGCGAGTGGCTCAAGGTTTCTTTTGGCCCATGACTATCTTAATGGCATCGTTTGTTTGTCTGGGGTTATGTTATGTGGGTCTGAACGCATTCAATTTAGTATGGTTGTCTTTTGGATCTCTGATCTCTTTCTATTTTGGGATGTCTTCTGTCGTGCTTTGAGTATTCTGCATTTATGTGGTTGGACCTCTGATTGTAATTTGGCAAGTGGATGGTCAGGATAGATCTTTTAGGTGATCTTTTGGAGAAAGATCAGATTGGCGAGATAGGATTGCATTTATGGCTTGATAGGCAGTTGTTGGAACCCTCTCCTAGGGTTTCATCCTTGTACTTGAGGCTCTCCTTTTCTCTGTATGGTGGTTCCTAATTTTCTGATCCTAAGTGTTGGTTCTAGAAGTTTGAGTCCCATGTATATATCAAATTTGGTATCAGACTGTATTTCATGCTAAGATAGATAATTTTGATCTTTTGCAAATTATTGAGTGGTGTAGTTATTCAATCTCATTGTTACAAATTTGGATTCATTATACTTAATACATTGTCTCAGTTTCAAGTCCCTCCTTGGTTGTCATTGTGTGAGTTTTGAATTTTCTTGTCCAATACATAGAGTTATCTATGTGTATGTTTCATTCCATAGTTTTGATTTAGGATCAGATTAAAGATACTTTGGGGGAAATATAGATTCATTTGATGTATATGTATAGGGATCTTATAAGCAAGTGTGATATGAGATACACGTGTTTATGACTGTGAATCCTTGCCAATAGGTTGTCTGTCTGTTTTCAATATTTGGATTGAAGAAGTTGCCCAATGGATAAGGCACTGGTCATAAGTGTTTTTACTCTTTGTTGATGCATGTTTGATATAGTTTGGTTATGTCTTGCAAATTTTACATCAAAACCATTACTAAGTTATTTTTAAATCCTATGGTTGTTGGTTGTATGTCCTACTTGGTAATAAAGAGTCAATGAATGCCTGGTTAGTATTTAGCACTTTCTTACCATTATCTGTTGTTATAATCCAGAGTGTTGAAGAGTTGCAATGAGTTATATGTTACTTGGATTAGCTGCACCCGCCTTGGTTTTGTAGAGCCAGAAGTGTAGAGGGCAGTCTTGTCCCTGTAGTTGGTCCAATTGTTTTGCAGAGCTTTCATACTTGGAGCTGACCATTCCTAACACTAGTCTCAAGGCATATTGGTAGCTTTAGATAGCATAAACGTTTTCAAACACCAACAAGTTCATTGACATGGTCTTTTCCAATTAGGTGGCATGAATGATACTTAAGTAGGAAAAATATGAATGCCTATCATGATACAATTTGCTTTGAGAATACCTTGTGGTATGCCCATGCCCCCACACATATAAGTTTGCATGGGTATGTGCACATGGATGTGCAAGTTATGTATGTATGCACATGTATACACAAGTGACAAAGTATGCAAGTGATGTAAATGTGCATGGGGTTTGTGTGTGTGCTTGAGTCTACATGCACGCACAAGCGATGCATATGTGTGCAATACACAACTTCAAAAATATGAATGTGTGATTTGAAAGTTAAAATAATAAACTTTATACTTAAATTGAATTTTCAAAACATTAAGAAAAATATTGATTGCATGCTTCTTGGGATAATACATTACTACAATAAGACATGACAACACTTCATTAAATAGCATTAATCTTGGCAATTTCTCTACAAAATTCATCAATATTGCGTGGCATACCCAATTAGGAATGTCATATATCTATTGGTAGTGCCTATTGACCGTTTTATGTAGAATATATTCAATGATGTTGTTCAAAGCTTAGCTTGGCCATTGGATTAAGGATGATAACATGTAGAAAATTGGTGTTGAATATGAAATTTCTCAAGAAATTGCTTCACCTTCTTATTCTTAAATGAGGTTTTGTTATCAGAGACAAGGGTAGAAGGGAATTCAAAACGAGGAATGATGTTGTTCAAAAGAAAGCTACAAATTGCTTCAGTGGTAGTGGATCTCAATGGGTAGTCATTATGATGAATGCATGTCCTTTTGAAGAAGGGAGAGATATCTTTCCAATGATATCAAGGCCCCAAGCTTGAAATGACTAAGGAGAAGCTTGAGTTTGGAGTCCTTGTGCAAGACCTTGAATAAGATTACTATGCTGCTGACATTGATGACATTTCTTAACACAAGCAAATGAATATTGTTACATTGTTTGCTAATTGTATCCCATATGAATTAACTTGTGTGCTATTTAGATTTACTGCCAAAATGCTTACTTGTAGAGATTGAATGAGCTTCTTGGAGGGCATGAGGTATTTTAGCCTTATTAAGGCATTGGAGAAGAAGACCATTGTAAGATATACAATAAAAAACATTGGATAAGATTATGTAGTGAATCAAGAGGTTTTTAATCCAGCCACGAGTAATCTTATTAGCGTTGTCGAGAAAACTCCCAGACTTCAAATAGCTGTAGATATGAGAAAACCATTTCCCCATCTATATGTGCACAGATAAGACTGTTGAGTTTAGGATTATCTAAAACAATAGGAGAATGAAGAACTTGCACTGCAAAGTGATTCATTCGTATTATTGTCAAGACATATGAGGGAAGCTGCGCTTGCCATTGCACCTGCGTGGCAATTTTTCTCTTGTAGAAATGCTATCAATGGTATAGGAAGAAAATCGTCTAAGAGTCAAAGCCAAATCTCTATATTGAGATAGATTAGACTATTAAGCATGACACTACCATGATCTAATTTACAATTAACTCAAATTCACAATGAATTCGGGTGTGTGTAATCTTAGAAGCAATCATGGCACGCAAACCATCAATAAGGGCTCCGTACTTAGTGATGTTATTCATACAATATAATTCAAGTTGAAAGGAAAGAGGATATGGCTTTCCTTCTGGTGAGATCAAAACCACCCCTGCATCAGAACTGGTTTGACACCTTGATCTATCAAAATACATCTCCCATATGGGTTCACAATCGATTGTAAACAAACTGTCATCTTGGAACAAATCCAAATTAGGAAATGATTTAGGTGAGGGAGCTTCTGCTAATTGATCAACAATAATTTAACCCTTGATTGATTTCTGAGTTACAAACTCAAGGTCGAGCTCAGTAAGCAACATCACCCACTTCACCAATCTTCCAAAAAGATCAGGCTTAGAATAGGAGATGTTTGACGAGATCATTCTTAACAACATAAGTCTCTACATGAAGGAGAAAAGGCTTTAACTTTTGTGTTGCAAACATGAGCAAGGCACTGCTTTTCCATTGTAGAGTATTGAGATTCACAATCCACATGAATTCAACTAATGTAGTAGACTACTCTCTTTATTGTCATTGTCATATACTGAGTTAATAAGGCTGCCAAAGTTTTAGATGATGTTGAGGTATAAAACAAAAGGGGTCTATCTTGCACAACTGAAATCAAAACATAAGGATTAGCCAAATAGCTTTAAATAGAATTAAAAACCTCTTGGCATTCATCGACCCATTTGACATGTACATCTTTCTTTAACAAACACGTGAATGGAAGGGTATTATCAACTGTTTGAGATACAAATCTGTGAATTTCCTAAATTTTTCCTTGTAAACTATGAAGTTGTGAGATGTTTTTAGGTGGAGGTATGTTAACAATTGCATCAATCTTATTTTTGTGGACTTCAATTCCATGTTGAGAGACAATAAACCCCAAAATTTTGTCACTATCTACATCAAAGACACACTTAAGAGGGTTTAGTCTCATCTTTTAAAGTCAAAGTCTTTCAAAGATAAGACATATTGTTGACATGATCTTGACGAAGTTCAAACTTCGCCAAGATATTATCGATATAATCCTCTAGAATCTTATGAATGAAATCATGAAAGAGAAGGGTCATCACATGTTAGTAGGTTGCACAAGCATTCTTAAATCCAAGCGGCATGACCACATAACAAAAAGTACGCTAATGGGTTGTAAAGGATATCTTATATTGATCTTTCGGGTTAATATAGATATGATTGGAACCTGAAAAGCCATCCACAAAGGAGAGTAGGGCATGACCTATAGTCGAATCAACAATCATATCAATATTGGGTGGCGAAAAATCATTTTTAAGAGAGTCCTTATCAAGATCTTGAAAGTTGATGTAAATATGAATACGTCCATCAAGCTTATTGACATGAACAATATTTGATATCCATGACAGTAGTCAATGGAACATATAAAATCATTGCAACCCTGAGATTCATCTTTCAAATCCTTTGTTTAATAGGCTTGGCATCAAGACATAAAATGATATTACAAACCACTATAGACATATCAATACCATGCATGTCCTCATAGGTCCAAGCGAAAACATCATAATAATGATGCAAAAGATCAAAATGCGACTTAGCTTACCCTAAGGAAAGGCACTTTCCAATCTTAATAATCTTTTTAGAAGATTTGGGATTTATGATAGCATCGATAGTATCCCTTTTAAGAAGAGTACTATGGTATTCAGGATGAGGTATAGATGTATTTTCACCATTGTGAGAGAAAGAGGCCTCCTTATCAACACACCTAAAAAACTCTCCAAAATATGCCTGGCTTTCCAAACAATATGGGAATCAACACTTATGATAATAAGAAGGTAGATCAAAATAAGCACCCAAGAATTCACCTAGAGTTTCTTCTAAAGATAAACATTTACATGAACCCTAGTGGAGTTCAAACTGGTTTCTATGTACTCGGGATGGACTAGCTTGAGAGGGGGAGGCTCGACAGAAATCATGTTGACACTAAACCATGTTTTTGCCTTGCGGAATGTAGTGTTGTATCTGATCCCTGTATTATGGTGACGAAGTTCAGGCTCTAAACGAATTTGAATACCTTGCTCTTTAGGCCACAACCTCTAGCTCCATTGCCATATTTAGAAACTAGGTCATACTTCGGCCCATAAATACAATGAAGTTCTCTAGAGGTCATGGGATTGGTGTAGAATAGATGGTCAACACGATAAGTATCACCCAACTTTATAGAAGCATAATCATCCTTTGTAGTCGAGGCAAATTAAATCTAAGGAATATGTAAGTGGTCTAGATCTACCTGTACTCATTGATATGTAAAAAATGTAAAATCCAAGGTTCCCCAAAGCATACATTGACTTTAATTGGAGATGATTCAGAAGATGATTCAACAGAGGTAGACTTAGGAATTTCTTCTTTACGGGGATCTACTTTAGGAAGGTCCTCTTTCTTAGGAGATTCTTCTTTTAGGACAACTTTTTCTTGGGCTTACTCTTTAGAGGGCACTACAAGAGTAGATGTTGACATATTAGAAGATAGTGATGGAATATAATTTTAAATAGTAGTCATAACCAATGCTTGTTTGACTACTACCATTTGAGATAAATGCATAGCATCATGATTAGCCTTGATTGTAACTATGTGTTTGTTAGCAACAAACTTAACAAAACCATGCAAAGTAGATGAAATTGCTCCTAGAGTGTGCAACCAAGGTCTACCTAGAAGAAGGTTATAAGGTGAAGGCCCTAGCATAACATATGCTAGGGTTTGAATAGTAACTGGTCCAATCTTTAAAGGCAATATAATAGTGCCCAAAGCAGTCTTACAAGCATTATCAAAACCACGACTAAATAGAGAAGATGCAGTAATGAAGTTCTTATCTACCTTGATTTTAGGCAATAGGTCTAAACTACAAATGTTGAGTGTTGAACCAATATCAATGAGAGTCTGCCCTATACTAACACCATTAACATGAACAATTATCATTAATAGGTCTACCATATTTCTCACTTTCGAAGGAAAGACTTCATGTGAATAGAACATAATATTTAGCATGTCTCCACGTATATGATCCATTAGTGCATTCACATTTGCAAGCCTAGTGGAAGAGGGTAACAAAATCTTTTGAAGAGCTTTGTGAAGCATACCTTGATAAATTGGAGCAGTTTGGAGCAAATCCCAAAGTGAAGTCTCGATAGGAGTAACACAAAATTGCTCGATAAGATCATTGCAACTTGGTTGATTAGCTACCAGTTTAGGTTCTTGCAAAAGGTTTGGTTGGGAAGGTGGCAAAGAGGTGTTAGACTAATCAAGTTTTTGTTTGTTTCTCCTTTTATTATATGTATGAGCAATATAATTAAAAGAAGTATTTCTAGATTGAGAAATTCTCGTAAATAAATAAGGAGAGTTACCACAAACAGACTGAACTTTCTTTGCAGAAAGACTACCTGTAGTCATGTAAATGACTGATCTCTTACGCCTTTTAGGGGCCGTAGAGACAACGATAATGTTTATGGACATTTTTCATCTTCAAAGGAGAGTCTAGATGTATGACATGTTTAGCAGACTTACAAACATAAGGAGATACTTCTAGGAAATCATCCAACATATCAAGGTCATCCTTCGAGAACACCTAATCGAATGCATCAAATCCTTAGAAAAGGAAATATCTCACATAAAGCATTCATGTTGGGTTTTCCAAAATGTACGAGGGGATTCACTTCCCTCGAGAGATGACAAGATCTCAAGGAGAGAATAGCCTAATGCTACCTTAAATTAATAGCACTCTAGTGAGCTAGGAATATTGATATGAAAGGGGAAAGGCTAACTATATTCAACTATATTTACGTATTGTAAATACCAAATAATTGAGAAGTGTAGAATGAAAAACATATGGTGATTACAATTTTTTTTCTTAAAACCTGTACCTTTCACTTTTAATCCAACAAAGCCTCGACCTCAGAGACCGGTGCACTGTGGGGATGTCTGCTTGCGACATTGTCGTCTGTATGGATAAAAGGTAGAGAAATCACACCAAGAAGATCTTCACACTCCAAAAACTTGTTTTCCACCTAAACAAATAGAGAGGGAAAATTGTTGAGGTTGTATGTGGGTTTGCCTCAATCAAACCCTTATTTTGGTGTTCACATCTCCATGGACAAATATATAGATAGATTGGATAAAAAAAGATAATAGTTTGCGTAATGGAAACAAACCCTGCTTAATGGAGGAAAACCCCTATAAAGTGATAAAATTATTAAATGCAAATAAAAATAATGCATTTAGAGATTCATTAAAAACAAGATAATATTGCAACACAATAGATACAAGAGATAAGAGAGAAGAGTGTTACACAACAAATACCCCTCTATTGAGATGATAGTGTGATTGCAAGCAAGCAAAAAATTAACTACTATGATATCATATGTAGATTTTGATAGAGTTTCGTTAAGAGCATTAGAGCAAGAGATCCTAGAGTGATTTCTATAGGTCAAATAAATGAAGAAGTTTTGTTGCTCAGAATGGGCAAGAAGAGCCATTTCAAATGCATCCAAGCAAAAGGGAAATGAGTCAAGAGAAACTTTATGTAGAATATGCTCGTTTGAATCCAAAATCTTTTCAGAACGTTTGCACACCACGCTCTCGTCTAGCCAAATCAATCCCAAATTTGGGCTAGGGGTTGCTAACACTTTGCCTTTGAAATCCATGAAATGATGAAACCATGATCATGATTATTTTTATAAATGCACTAGTCTTAACGTCATGGTGTCATAAATGCATGGTGTGCAATTTGTAACACTGCAACTCCCTACTAATAATTCCCTTTCTCTCTCCCTCTTTTCTCTCTTTCACCCCTTTGTATCTCCCCTCTAGGTCTCTCACATCCTCTCTCTGTCTCTTTCTAGCCTTTCATCCTTACCCCATCTCTATCCCTACATCCATTACCCTCTTGTACTCCCTCCCTCTTATTGTTTGTCTCCCCTCTCTCTCCACTTTCTCAATGACTACCTCTCCCTCTCACCCCCCCCTCTCTCTCTCTCCCCCTCTCTAGGTCTCTCCCTCNTTACCTCTCCATCTCTATCTCATTACCCATCTCTCTCTCTCTCTCTCTCTAGGTCCCCATCTCTCACCTTTCTATCTACCCCCCTCTCTCTCACCTATTTATCTCCCCCTTCCCTATTTCTCCCACTCCCTCCACCACATTCCCTAAAAATTATACCCTAAAGGAGTTTACGTACCCTAAACCATATAAAGGAGAGAGAGAGAGAGAGAGAGAGAGAGGTGATAAATTAATTAATTACAGATCAAGTCGTATTAAAAGATAATATTAATAATTTTTAGTTATTATTAATGTTAATCAGTTGATATCACCTATTTAATTAACAATGTTACTCAGTGATTATGATTAGATGTTTCATTTATATTAATTGACCTAATAGTTAATAACTAATTGAATGTTAATATTAATAAATATTGTGTGGAAATAAAAACAATAAAAGTATTATAATGTTAGTTAAGTTATTAATTTAATTACTTTTTTTTTCCATGCGTAACTATTCATGGGAGTTTGGGAACTGAAGAGTTTTTCTTTGGGGATTTTATGGAGTTTTGATGGGTCTTTTGGGGGATTTTGGCTGAGAATCAATTTTTGAGGGAAATTTCGATTGTGGATGTTTTAGCATTGGTCAGTGGTTTTGCTGTGAGGAGAGCTTTAACACTTTGGGGTTATGGCTATAAACTGGACTTATCTTTTATTTTAACTGCGTAGTTACTCGAGATAAAGCCGTTCCATGCTGCTAAACACGGGCTGCGTTTGTGCGAGTATATTCTCTAACCAAAGATTTTAACCTCTAAAATCTCTTGATCACTGGCGTTATGTGATTTATTTTATTTTCTTTTGTGCATTGGGTTTTTAATTCGCTATGTAGGCTATTCCTTATAGGCGCTATAAGCTGTGAAACACATCATGAATTAAGTGTTGTATTTTGTTTTATTTGTCAACGGTTTGGATTTAACAAGTAGTATTTAAATGTACTTTGAATTGTAATTTAAAATGTGGATAATAATGTGATTTAAGTAGTTTAAATGTGTCTATTAGTTTGTTAAATTGGTTGTAGATGATGATATCAAGTTGATAATTATACCAATAATCTTTGTATTTTTAATCTAAGATTAGCCATGTTTGTTTGGTTTGTTCATGGGGCTCAATAATTCAAATTAGGAAATAGGTTTGTGAAGGATTTGTAATGTTTATAATCATTTATAAATGGGGATTTGTGTGTTAAAGAGAGTTCATAAGTGATTATATTAAAATCTTTAGTTTTGTTGTTTGCATAAATCAATCATGTATTTTTTTTTGTTATTTTGGTTGTTTGAGATATAAGATATATAAAAATTATAGTGGATTGTGGGAGTTAAATGTATTTTGTAGCTTGGGAATTAAATTGATTATTGCATAAATGGATAAATAATTTAGTTGTATTTATTGTGTTTATAGTAGAATGGTATGAGTTTCTTGGTTGGAGTAGATGAAGTTTTCCTATGTTAATACCATAGGCTTTTGGGGAACCTGTTGTTATTAGTCATTTTGCTTTTTATATTTATATTGTTTTGGAATTGGTGATTTTGTTCTATGAATTATTTAGTATTGTACAATTGGTAAATGAGGAATGGGAAACGATGCAATTAGATGATTACATTCTATCCTCATTAATTGTACATTTGGAAGGAAGATGCCACAACTAGGCTCAAGAGGAGACTCACGCGTTGAACGAGGCAATGATTCTTCCCTGAATATGTAATTCAATGAAAGTGATAGGAGAAGTGCAATCTAAATGACAAAATAGACAAGTAGATGAAAAACTGTGAATAATAGATAGATACAAAATGACAAAGAGCTATAAATGACAAAAACTGAAATCAGAGAACAAATCAGACATGTACTTGAAATCTAGGACTAGAAAGCAGGGTATAGAACGTTTGAAATGTTCTATACATGGGAACAAAACATTTGAAATGTTTTTTTCTAGGTGTTGTTTCCTAAATTTTTCCATGAACTTCCAACAATATCCGATCTTTTCAACTTTCCAATAGCAACTTCGTAATTTGTTCTTGCGTATAGAAAAATAGGGAACAAATTGTCTAAAGGGGTTTTCCTTGGTCAAAATCTTGTTTAGGAATCAACCTTAAAAATGGAATGATATTGTGTAAAGGAAAGCATGTAAAAGGGTAAATGTTTGATTCACCTTAGAAATCACTCATACCCTTGAAGATTCTTGAATGTACTTAAAATCAATGAGTTGACCTTGAGATGTAGAATAAGATTCAAGGATGCCCTCACAAATGCATGTATCTATGTTTGCAATTCCTAGATATTCAATGTAGACATGCTTGATAACTGCTTGCAAAGAAGGAGAACAAATGAGAATGGAAGAAGGATCTTCTTGCCTGATTGAAAATTCCTCTACTTGGCCATCATGAGAGAGAAAATTGCTTCTATTGGAGAATATTTTCTTTGACTTGAATGATATTGAAGAATTTGAGACTTGGAGAACTTGATCTTGAATCCAACTGCTCGATTGCTCAATTGCACTTAAAAATTTGATATCTTAATTTCTAAAATGCTTTCATGTAGTTGTGATATCATGAATGTATATCAAAATGAGGAGATATATTGGCTTTATATATACTCAATCCTACATTTTAGGATTACAAAATAAGCTAGGTTGACCACATGATCAAATCTCCTGATAGAACCTCGACATAGGGCCCTAGACCAAATTTGGGCCCAAACAAGTAGGATTAGAACATTTGAAACATTCCATTCCTGGGAATAGAATGTTTGAAACATTCTGTTACTAGGAGGTTGGGCCCATATTTGAATTGTGTGTCTGGAGGAGGGAAAAGATGTAGGAGGAAAAATGATAGGTTGCCAAGATCAAGCATAACAAACATTTTGACCTTGAAATCACCAAAATGGGGTCTTATAAGTCCTAATATAATATCCAATTACGGGTCCTAGATTTTTAGGATTACAAGTATTGTTTATATTAAGTTTGGAAATGTAATTGTGTATCTCATGCTGTTGAAGGACATTGTTTACATTCTCGATGCCTTATTGATGGTGTGGATCCCAATAGTTGAATTGGTTCGGGTTTATGTTATTATATGTATATTGGCAATTGGATGATGATATGAAACTTAGTGACATTCCTATGAAATTACCTTTATGATGGGCATATGACATGTTGGGCAAACTGTTCCTCTTGATGATATTGAGATTTTATGCTTTTAGGTGGTAGGAGTGGATTTTCTAGGAGCATGTTTAGGAGAGTAGCTTGTAATGGGGGCCAAGGCCCTAAGTGGTTGCCAAGGTAACCCATTGTGGAGTTGTAATCAAGAGATAAAAGGATAAAATGAACCGGGTTGGGATTACACATTAATCAAGATAATTTTGTTTCCTTACCTATGGCCATGAGAAATCCCGTGTTTACCATGGATGGGTTGAATAAGGCCAAGTTTCATGTGTGGCATTGAGCTTGAAAATAAACTTCATTGTCCCAATGAAAGAATTGTCGGCTCCACAGGAGTTCCCACTCGTGGGTCGAGGTTTGGAGAGAGATTGCCTGGGGGTAGTTCTCAGGATATTTGGTAGCTATGTGATGATATTCTCCTACATGTATCTTAGAATCCCCTCCATTTTAGCCTTGTGGTTCGCTTCTAGTGTTCCCTGTCGGTATCTCCTAGTGTATCTTTTATGTTAAGCTCTAGTTTTCATTGTGGTGTTCCTATTATGTGTGGTAACCTTATCATGTGTTTTCGTGTGTGGTGTGGGGACTTGTGTCTATATCCTAGCTTGGAGGGGTGAGCCTTAGGGTTTCACATGGTTGGGTCATAAATGTTTTTCTCCATTGAGGTTTAGAGATTGGTTCATGAGCTTTTGGATGGACTTTGCATCTTCATTGTAGCTTTACTATAGTTTTGTGGATTCTGGTGGATAGATAACTATTATTGTATATTTGTCTTATGTTGTGTATAATAGATTATTGGCATTGGAAATGTATACTCCTTGTAGAAATGGATGTAAATGTATTTGTAACATGTATTAATGACTATTCGTAATGTATATTTGAGTTAGATAGATCGATTTGGGTATCAACTATCATGATGTACTTATATGTTATTTGGTTATAGATTAGTAACATTTGTATTCAAGGTTTAAATGAATATAGAGTTTTTATGTTAATCTTGCACATTAATTCATAATTGTTTAACTGCTATGATCATATGAGTATACATTGCTTAGTAGCAACATCAGGGAACCTAAGAGGATGTAGTATAATGTTTAGCATATATGCATTGCATCATTTAATTGGTTTCATTATGTGTAACATTATGTTAAGTTGAAATTGTTATTGTTGTTTAAAAAAAAAATTCCATGTCCTTTGGCATTTATATGTTCTCCTCTTGGGTTCCCTGGTGGGGCGTTATAGAGGTAAACAATAAGTGATTATGAGAACTAGAGAGGGGAGAGGTAGAGAAGTGAGGGAGAGAGTGTGTGTGGTAAGGAGGTGTGGAGAGAGGTGACGAGGGTGGGAAAGAACTAGAGAGGGAAGAGATATAGAGGTGAGATACTTAGATCCTAGGGAGAGAGGGGTGATACCTAGAGGGAGAGAAAGAGGTGAGAGAGATAGAGGATGATAAAGAGATAGATAATGAGATAGGGAGGGAGAGATAGAGAGAGTGGGAGATACCTAGAGAGGGGATATAGAGTGTGTGGGAGAGAGTAACCTATAGACAATAAGAGAGGGAGAAAGAAGAGAGTGATGGGTAACGAGACACTGAGAGAGGTGGAGAGGGTGGGAAAGAACTAGAGATATGAGAGATATAGAGGNCCTAGGGAGAGAGATAGAGGTGAGAGAGAGGGAGAGAGAGAGAGGTGGATAATGAAACATGGAGGGAGATGCAAAGAAGTAAATATGGAAGAAGGGAGAGACCTAGGGATGAGGGGATAGGGAGAGAGGGAGGGTTGGAGGGCTAGGTAGCTATTGAGAGTATGAAGAGAGGAAGAGAGAGGGAGGGAGGTAGGGATAGAGATGGGGGTAAGGAGGGAAGATGAGGTAGATATGGAGAGGAGGGAGAGACCTAGAAAAATAGAGGCA
>MU228328.1:1303602-1318940 GCA_018584345.1 Thuja plicata
GAGAGAGAGAGAGAGAGAGAGAGAGAGAGGGTGAGAAGGTGTGTTTGTGTTTGTGTGTGTGTATGTGAGAGAGATAGATAGTAAATCCTAGGGGTCGTAAGGGGGCCTAAGACACAGTAATGTGTCCTATGACCCCTTAATGTGTACTAGGACCCCTAATATGTATTCTTAGGGTTCCTAAGGGGTGATAAGGTGTCTTAAGGGGTTCTAACACCCATTAATGCATGCTACGACCCCTTACAACCCCTTAAGAATCCTAAGAGTACATCTTAGGGGTCTTATGGGGTCGTAAAACACATTAATTTGTCTTATGACCCTTTAAGACACCTTAATGTATACTAGGACACCTAAGAGGTATTCTTAGGGTTCCTAAGGGGTCATAAGGTGTCTTAAGGGGTCCTATGATACATTAATGACTCCTAAAACTCCTTATGAACCCTTACGACCCCTTAGGAAGCATAAGAGTACATCTTAGAGGTTGTAAGGTGTCTTAAAAGCCCCTACAACTCATAATATGTAGAGAGAGGGGTATTAAAGGGTCATAAGGGGTCCTAGGACACATTAATGTGTCATAGGACCCATTATGACCCCTTAGGGAACCTTACGACACCTTACCATACATCTTAGGGATATTAAAGGGTCCTAAGTGGTCAAAAGAGGGTCTAGGACACATTAATGTGTCTTAGGACCTCTTAAGACCCTTTATGACCTCTTACCATACATTGGTGTATGGTAAGGGGTCCTAAGGAGTGTTAGGGAGTCTTGTGACATAGTAATGTGTCCTAAGACCCATTAAAAACCCTTACAAAAACTAATATGTAGAGAGGGGTCCTAAAGGGTACTAAGGGGTCATAAGGGGTCCTAGGACATATTAAAGTCCCATAGGACTCCTTAGGACCCCTTACCCTACATCTTAGGGATGGTAAAGGGGCCTAAGGGGTCATAAGTGGTTATAGGACTTCTTATGACCCCTTAGGACCAATCACCATACATCTTAAGGGCCCTAAAAGGTCGTAAGGGGTCATAAGGGTTCCTATGACACAATAATGTATCTTAAGAACCCTTTTAACCACTTAGGACACATTACCATTCACTAGTGTATGATAAGGTGTTTTAAGGGGTTATAAGTGGTCTAAGGGGTCCTAGGACACATTAATGCATCATAAGACACCTTAACAACCCTTATGACCCTTAAGATGTAGAGAGAGGTATTCAAGGGTCCTAAAAGTTCAGAAGGGGTCTTAAGACACATTAATGTGTCTTAGGATCTATTTTGACCCTTAGGAAACCTTAGGAACCCTTACCATTAATTAGTGTATGGTAAGGGGTCCTAAGGGGTGATAAGGGGTATAATGGGTCAAGTGCACATTAATGTGTCTTAGGACCCCTTAACAACCCTTACAACCCCTAAGGTGTAGAGAGAGGGCTCTTCAAGGGTCGTAAGGGGTGATAAGGGGTCCTAGGACACATTAACATGTCCTAAAAATCCTTATGACCCCTTAAGACACCTTATGACCCCTTATCATACATCTTAGGGATCTTAAAGTGTCCTAAGGGGTCATAAGGGGCTCTAGGACGCATTAATGTGTCCTAGAACACCTTAATGTTTCCTAGAACACCTTAAGACATCTTACGATATCTTACCATACATTAGTGTATGGTAAGGGGTCCTAAGGGGTCTTAAGAGGTCCTAAGACATAGTGATGTGTTCTAGGTCAAGTTAACAACCCTTATGACACCTAAGATGTAGAGAGAGGATTCCTAAAGGGTACTAAGGGGTCATTAGGGGCCCTAGGACCCCTTATGACCCATTTCCCTACATCTTAGGTGTGCTAAAGGGTCCTATGGGGTCATAAGGGGTTCTAGGACAAATTAATGTTTCATAGGACCCCTTAAGACCCCTTACGACCCCTTAAGACCATTTACCATGCATAAGTGTATGGTAAGGGGTCCTAAGGGGTCTTAAAGGGTCCTACGACACAGTAATGTGTCCTAGGACCCCTTAAGAGCACCGAGGACCCTTAGGACCTGTTACAATTCATTTTCTTATTGTAAGGGGTTGTAAGGCGTCTTAATAGATCCTACGACACAATAATGTGTCCTAGGACCCCTTAAGACAACTAACAACCCCTTAGCACACCTTACCATTCATTAGTGTATGGTAAGGTGTCCTAAGGGGTTGTACGGGGTCTAAGAAGTCCTACGACACATTACAAACCCTTACAATCCCTAAGATTTGGAGAGAGGGGTCCTTGAGGGTCTTAAAGGGGTTATAAGGGGTTCTAGGACACATTAATGTGTCCTATAAACCCTTATGACCTCTTAGGACCCCTTATCATACATCTTAGGTGTCTTAAAAGTTTTTAAGGGGTCATGAAAGGTTTTAGGACACATTACTGTGTATTAGGACCCCTTAAGACCCCTTACCATTCATTAGTGTATGGTAAGGGGTCCTAGGGGGTTGTAAGGGGTCTAAGGGATCCTCGAACACATTAATGTGTCCTAAGACCCCTTAACAATCCTACTACCCCTAAGATGTAGCAAGATGGGTCCTAAGGGGTCATACGGGGTGCTACAACACATTAATTTGTCCTAGTACCCCTTAGGGCCTCTTACCATGCATATTAGGGGTCCTAAAGGGCCATAAGGGATCATAAGGGGTCCTAAGACACATTAATGTGTCTTAGGACCCCTTAAGAACCCTTACCATTCATTAGTGTATGGTAAGGGGTCTTAGGACACATTAATGTATCCTAGGACTCCTTGGTAATCCTTACAACCCTTAAGATGTTGAGAGAGCGGTCTTAAGGGGTCATAATGGGTCATCACCTCTCTCTCTCTCTCTAAAGAGTCATATGACTATTAATGTGTTCTAAGGGGTTATAATGGGTCCTAATGGGTCTTAAGGGGTCCTAAGGGGTCGTAATGGGTCCTAAGGGTTCCTAGGACCACTTATAACCCATTAAAACACCTTAGGAAACATTAGGACACATTAGGACCCATTATAACCCCTTAAAACCCATTAGTGTGTCCTAAAATGATTAATGAATTTGAAGGGGTCCTAAGAGGTCTAATGTGTCCTAAGGGGTTGTAATGGTTCCTAAAGGGTTGTAGGACCACTTAGGACCCATTATGACCCCTTATGATACATTAGAACTCTAAAGAGTGTCCCACGACGATTAATGTGCTCTCTCTCTTTCTCTCTCTCTCTCTCTCTCACACACACACACACACACACACACACACACACACACACCTTCTCTCTCTGTCTAATGGGTTATATGACTATTTATGTGTTCTAAGGGGTCCTAATGAGTCCTAATGTGTCCTAATGGGTCGTAATGGGTCCTAAGGGTTTCTGTTAGAGTAATAGTCTCTTGGGTTATTAATTAAATCATTATGATCTAATTACTAACTCACCTATTCACTCTAGTTGCTTAAGCTAACCTTAAGGTTTCCCTTTTAGGGTTTCGTGATTCCTTTTATAAGGATTCACCTCTTTGTTTTTCATAAGGAGTTTTTTACATTGCATTGTATCATCTTGAAACATATTGTTAATATATTATTTTCTTGTGCATATGATGCCTCTGGCTTTTTGGCCTCCATAATTTTTCCTGTCTTCTGTACTTTGCTTCTTCCATGTGACATGGTTATGCATGCAGGTGTTCTTGGGAGATTAGGTGTCTACCTATTTTAATAGTTCCTAGGACCACTTAGAACCCATTAAAACCCCTTATGAAACATTAGTACACATTAGAACATATTAGAGCCCATTAGTGTGTCCTACGATGATTAATGTGTTCTAAGGGGTCTTAAGAGGCCCTAATGTGTCTTAAGGGGTCGTAATGGGTCCTAAGGGGACCTAGGACCACTTAGGACCTATTATGACCCCTTTATGATACATTACAACCACTTAGAACTATAAAGAATTTCCTTAATCAAGTCAAGGGCTTAAGGTTATAATCAATAGTCCATTGAGAATCATGTTGAAGACAATGTGTTGATTCCTGAAATTTGGCTAAGTCTGAAATTTCTCAAAAACCCTCAAAATCCAGAATATTTATCTTAACTCCTATGAAGCTGAAACCACTCTCAAACATCCTAAAAGTATATACATAAAATGTAACTTAAGTATAAGAAATGAAGAGTATGTAACTATACTTAAATGTTACATTTTATGTATTGACCTAGTGCTAGAATTGGTCTGGCAGGGTCTGTTGGGCTTTCTTCCTTCCTCCCTTAAACCTTTTCATAATGTTACATAGTGCGTACATGCTATAGTGCGCACACACTATTGGCTTTGATTGCCCAAGCCTTTGTTGCTGTAAGTTTTCAACAATCCTGAACACAAAATTGCTACTGTTGACATAGGTAAAAAGATATGCTATGGACAAATAAACAAAGGAACCTGGCATTGATTGTGTACAGTTAGCAAACTCTGGTTCTAGTGTTGTGACAAATCGTAATGTGTGTTTTGGTAGTTGTAAAATGTGCTTGTATGCATTTCTTAATTTCTTACAGGTTTTGGCATATATTGTGTGAAACAAAATCTTCCACTAGAAGGCAAGAGATTTAGAATTCTTATCAAAATTATTTTGGTAGCTAGATGTTTAACAACCTTTTCCTAAACTTTAATAAGGTAGCTTGCATAAGCACAAACCAAACCATTACAATTTGTTCTCCATTGAGTTCATTCTTTTCTCTGTTTGCACTGTGTACTCTTATAGAAACAATGATGATAAGAAACAAGGTCACATGAAGTGCCATAACTGTCTTATATGGCCAGAATAGATTTTTTTCACAGGGGCTTTTGAGATTTTTAAGTGGATGCAGCCTCTGTACCGAGAGGATGGATTTGTTTGAAAGGCCAAAGGCAAATGCACAACCTTCACCAACATATTCATACCCATGCACGATGGGAGCTTTGGACAAATTTCATTGAAGTTGCATTAGAAAAAGGATTTCAAATTATCGTAAGGCGTGGTCTCATGACTGAGAAAGCACAAACAAGGTACATGAGTCGTTGGGTCATCAAAGAAATGTGTTCTCCATATTTCCCACGACCACATGATTTGAAAAATAGATGTGTTGAAAAGGCTTTCCAAGATTTCAAGTATAATGTCATATTCCACAACCATTATCAGCTTGCCCTCTTGTTTGCGCCAAAATGGGAGCAGTAAAACAGTGTATGGATGCCATTAAAATGTACAAGCACAAAACGTTAACTGTTTCAATGAAATGCTTCAAAGAATTGTGGTCTCAGGGAATGCCCTGACCGCCAGGAATTACACAAAGTGAATATGGTGAAAAGGATTTTGAAAAGCCCAGATGAATGCTATTGGCAGGAGAAAGGAAATATTCATATCCTTTCCCAGCGTTGACCGTGCATGTTGAAATCGTAGACCATTGTACAAGTATCCTGGTATTGATCGGGAGCCGGCTATGTAGCCGACAGATTCTCCCACCCCACCACCATGCATAACACCTTTCGTATACCATCCATATCTGGAGCCTCGTCAGCTGTTTCTAATGGACGCGACTAAGCTTCATAAAGAATGCATCATTGACCAAATTTGAAAATTTTGAAAATGCCATGGATTTTTCGTCAAATTTTCAGCATTTGTTCTTCATGATCTACATATTTTGTGGTTGAAAACCACAAAAAATTTGCCAAAAACTTACTTTGTTTTCCTGCATTTGGAAAAAAAAGAAGTTTGACATTTTTTTTTTGTCTTTAGTACATTATGTCTCGAGCTTAGCCAACACTGTTCCCAATGACATTTTATTTTTTAAATTTTTTACTTGACTCCGTATTAATGCAAAATGATCGGCAAAAATTGTACCCAGAGTCACAATATTGTACATTCTTAATTAACGGAAAGCCATTTTAAATATTTTTAATTTTTAATTTAATTTTCATGTCTTTTTAAATTTATAAGTTTTATTTTGTTAGTAAATTAACTTTATTATTAAAATTTTATGTAATTATTATTTTTTGCTATACATATAATAAGTATAAATAATATTATATTTTTTTTTTATAATATATTTTATATGAAATTTTTGATAATATCATTATTAAACTATTATTATCTTTTCTCTTGTGCCAAATAATTCAATGTTTTAAATCATATGACATAAAAAAAATAATGTTGTGAAATACAATAAATTTGCAATCATAGTTTTAATACTAATAAAATTAAAAGCACTAACTCAAAATTACTATGTTAAACTTCAATTCATAAGATAGAAAAAGAAATAAATAACACTACAACAACATTATTCAACTCTACTCACTAATCTAAACCGATGCCAATCCATTAAATTTAGGTGCTATATCTAAATGTTTCTAATCAATTTACTTAATTTGGATGATTGAGTTCCATTTGAAAACCTAATCTACTTGAATAACATTAGTCAACAATTCCATCACATTAAAGAAACAATTATTCAACATATGTTAACCTCCATTCATTAGTATAACTAACATAAACGTTAATTGAGATTAATATGTTTAATCTAGTACAAAAATATTCTATCTATAACTCATTACAACATAATCATAATCACATAATACTCAATTTTAACTAGGTAAGTCAAATTCAAAGATTATTGTCTAAGAATAAACCGTTTTATTTGTTTTAAATCCTATCCTAAGCTGAAATCAGTAAATACAAAACATACTAAATTGTATATTAAATTCTTAGTAAAACAACTTGATTATAATAGAATTCAGCTGAATTCTTACATTAATTAATAAATAATGGTCATTTTGCATATTAACTTTAAAACTATTTTGATCAACCTTTTATCTAAATATTATCTTAGGAGTTAGGCCTTATAAATATAAATCATGCAATGATGATAATCGGCTGCATGTACAGCTGATGATTTTGCGGAAGATGACGCTGACTGGAAACACCGTCGGACTGAGAGTACGTCAAGGATAGACAATCACCGAGTATGGATGGTATGAGGAAGGGGCTATGCATGGTGGTGGGCGGGGAGAATCTTTCGGCTGCATAGCCGACTCCCTCGGAAGACTACCTACAAAAGATCAACGATGAGCGGAGAACTTTGCGGAATACGAACGCAATCTGCAATGTCGCCGCTCAAAATCTGCACTTGCAGCAAAGCAGTCAGAGTGGCCACAGAATCAGATTACCATTTTCTGGAGCGAGCCCACACTGAACGGGCGTGGAAATCTTCATACCCTGTTATCGGCAAACAGAGATGAAAGGAAAAAGAAAAGAGAATGAGATCTTGAATGTTAAGTTTAGTGGTGCATGTAGTTAAGTTGTTCCGTCCACTTCCGTCTAACCGGCTTCGTTGCATACGTCTTTGAGCACTTCATTGTTATCATACCCTTTTTTCTTAAGTTCACACGTTTAAGTTGCAGGTGTCCTTTGCCAGCCGGGAGCCAAGACATGGTCAATATTGATACCCACTTGCGTAGAATTAGACAAAATAGCTTTTCACCGACCACGCTGGTCGAACAGAGAAGGGTAAGTCAACGCGAATAATGAGGAGAGGAAAACGATGACTCTAAAATGCCACTTTTCATCCGAGATAGCAGGTTCGCAATGGTCGTCCACACCTCTTATGCATTGGTGAATGTTAGACGTGAACAAATCAGGTCCTCCATTTCATATAGAAATGCCTTGACATAATAAAACTATTTGATCTTGAATTTCTGGTTTTGATTGTGTATGTTTTTAAGCATTAACATTTCGGATCACACTCTGTGATCCATCATCAGGATGTAAGCATCAACGTTTCGGATCACACTCACATTTCTGCTCTTACATCTTGATGATGGATCCAAAACGTTGATGCTTAAAAACATACACAATCAAAACCAGAAATTCAAACTCAAATTCAATGGATTGTGGAAATCTGATTGATTTAATAATAAAACTAGCAATCACATTTTACTGTTCAATGGGTACGCTGCATAGGTATTGAAGGTCAACTAAGTATTTGTCCCTTTGTGTGGACCTCATTCTCTCTATATTGCATTTTCTCTCTATCAATTTATCTCACCATCTATATCTATTTCTATCTCTTTCTCTCTATCTCTCCCTCTCTATTCTCCCTATAGCCCTCCTTACTCTTTATCTCTCTTTATATATCACTTCCAAATTAATGTTCATTCTTATTCTAACTTAATTTTAACTTTGATTTACAATACTAAATCTTATTTAAATTAGTTATACACATGCTAATTTATTATAATCATAATGGTAATTTAGATTTTAAAAATTAATACTTATAACTATTAACTTAATTGACATAATTAATATTCTAATAATAAAATATAATAATAAATTTAACCTTAAATTTAATTATTAATTATTAGTGTAAATACGCTATTGCAACTCACTTCAAATTTATTAGTGTAAATATGTTAGTGTTGTTTTATCTTAAATATACTTATTGATGGATGAAATTTTTGAGATGCTTTTATTTGTCTTTATTCCAAACATAATAAATTCATGAAGAAAGCTTAAATATATGTGCGTGACAATTCACATGACCTGCCATATGTCCTATCTAAATTTCCTCTATCTTTTTAGCACATCTTTATTGTTTGCCAACTACCCATAGTGTTGTCTTTCTTATATCCATCCCTAATATTCCCCACTGTACATGTTTGCACTGTTAAAAAGATGTCAACGTTGGAGGATTTTTGGAAATTTTTTTGGCAAAGTTAATTGAGAATTTGAGCCTCAAACCAGTCAGTTGCATCCTCTGAAAAAGCTTTAGAGGCTCTTCAAATCTCTCATTTTGTGCATATCCAACAATCAATGCTTTCTATCAAGCCTTATTTTTCTCCAACATTTTCTGAAATAATTCCATGGCCTCATCAACATATCAATTATGTGCATAATCAACAACCATTATATAACTATAGCCCTTTTTTTCTCTCAAACACAACAATGCTCTTTCTGTCTGCTCCTTCGCCCTCTGTGCTAAAAAGATGGGGCTTTTGAATTTCCACAAATGGTCATTCTCAAAAGCATAAGAAATGGAGGATAGATTCAACACCCTCAAGTTTCATGCATGCATTCGAAATGTGAAAGCGTAGGCAGGGCACGTGAGCTCTATTCTACAAAATTCCACAACAAAATCTAGACGATTCCAGATATAATTTCTTGCAGACTGAAATCAAAATCCACAAAAATAAGTGTAAGAGAATAAATGCAGGAGGAAAAATTGTAAGTATTCATGTGACGGTAGAATTCATGTGACGGTAGCCACCACTCTTGCACTTTACTTTGGCCACTCATAAATGGTGAGTAGATAAGCATTCAATTGACCATGATAGAGAGTTCACTATTTTTAAGTCTACTCTCACTTTCTAATTGTTTATTCCTTGAATTGTTGACAAGTTGTGAAGTAGTAAGTATTTATAGAGAGCAAATCAGACAAGGCATGGAATTATTTCACAGAAATGACGATGACATAAAATGACGATGACGGAAAATGGTTGAAAACAGAATGTGACAGAAAAATTAAAGGATGTTCTCGAATCGCTCAAAGATGAGCTCAACGTTAGGTAAGTCTTTTTTGCTGGCCATTTTTTTCCTGTTGTACAATGAGACAACGGTCTAGTCAGCAAAGATGAACTTTCCCATTCTCGCAATGCAACATTAATGGCGAATGGAGAGAGAAATCTGGTGTTGCGTGATGCAGATGGAAAATTAGTTTGGTGTACAAATTTCACAGGGGCATCCAATGTTACTCTTTGGCAAAAATGGGAATCTGATTGTGTAAAACAGAGGCAGCAGGGCGTTGTGGTAGAGTTTCGATTATCCATTTGATACACTAATTACAGGCCAAATTATTAGGGCCAGAACATTTCTGGTCTCCAACATTTCATCTTCCAATACATCTAAAAGCGCTTACCAGGCCGACGTGTTACCAGGTGGAGCAAGATTTTTCACCAATGCGCCATAGCTTTTACCGTATGGAATTCTCGAGTTCAACCCGCAAAGGTTAAATGCTCGAAAAGCCCTCATCATAAATTCAATGTTGTGGGTAAGTCTCATCTACTGGCCATTGTTTTCCTGTTATACAACGAGACAACAGTCTGTTAATTCGAATGCCTTCCAGAGTTGTAAATTGATTTGGCAAACTATAGATTGAGCAGCTGTAAGTCTTGGAAGTGAAATTTCAAGACCATTAGGGAAGCTAAGAGGCCAAGGACATGAATTATCCTCTATAATTCCTCAGCCCAAACTCTGCAATTAAGCTTCTAATTGTATACGGAGCTAATGTGGAGAGCCCACTGGTAGATGACAAACTATACGACACTGAAAAAATGTCAGGATAAACAAAATATGGTCAAAGCATTATGCAATATTGCCTCTACGGATACGATCGAAGTATTTATTTCGATGACCACTAACCCACCTAAAATAGTTATGATGGAAATCAACTATGTGACAGGAAATAAAGTCAGACGGACATGCCAAACTTGGTTTTTGGACAACGATAGTTTTCATTATGCCAGTGATGATTTTCAAAACACAGGATGGAGGGCCAACAATCTCCCAATGGCAGTCATTGCCTTTTCCACCAATTGTAACCGTAGATCAAACAAAATAGGTCGGAGCATTCCAAAATAGAAACCCTACAACATAATAAAAACACAGGGCCTCCATCTCATATAGTAAACGCCTTCACATAATAAAATAAAAACAGGTCCTCCATCTCATATAGAAAACGCCTTGGCCTAATAAAATAAAAACAACGTGCTGCCTTTCTTTGTTTTTGTCGTTTTCACATACAAAACTCTTTTCGCCCTGAATTCTATTGTGACTTATGTGGATGGATGTGAATGATTGGCTAATATAAATCTCTTATCCCTGAAATTCGTTTTTATACAAGGAATTTACCAGACTGTGTTTTGTTAAAGTAGTTGTTCTTGTCACGTGTATTGACTGAAAACCATAAAACACAAATACACCTACAAAAATTTAATAGAATATGTAATCCCAAAAGAATGTGACGTAAGCAATAATATGCGGTGGTCAAATGTCAACCTTCGCTTGTCTAATAATAACAGGTTAAAAACACTTGTTGAAGCGTGTTAAAATTCTTGACTTGACTCTTACAAGTTTTGTTAAAGGAAGTGTCGTGAGAACGGAAACTGGCAGATTGCAGTCATGAAGGTCATTAAAGGAAATCCTTCAATTTCGACATGATTCTATGGAGTTTCTGTATAATTTTTGCATGTTTCATAATACCCGCGCTGGCTGAATCTGAACAACGTTGCCTGAATCGTGAAATGCGATCTCTTTTGGCCTTTAAAAGTGGTTTATACGATCCTGCTGGGCGTCTAGCTTCATGGAATGCTTCGTCAAATTGTTGTGAGTGGAGTGGGGTGTTATGCAGCTCACAGACAGGCCATGTAGTTGCCCTTGATATACACAATTCTGGCAGTACAGATGATCCTCAGAGCTTCACTGCTTTCTTTCATTCTGCGCTGTTTGAGTTAAGAGACCTGGAATATTTGGATGTTAGTTCCAATAATTTTACAGGCCAATCAATTCCAGCGGAGTTGGGCATGCTGAAAAAGCTAAGATATCTTAATTTGTCGACAGCAGGATTCGCAGGCAGCCTTCCATGGCAGCTGGGGAATCTGTCAAGCTTAAGAGTATTGGACCTCACTTCTTCTTCTTCCCCTGTCTTGAAAAGTACTGATATCTCGTGGCTTTCAAATCTGACGGCTTTGCAAGATCTGTCTTTGGATTACATTGATCTGTCAGCAATAAAGAATGAGTCTTGGGCATTATCAGTAAGTCATCTTTCTCAGCTCAAAAATCTGACCATGTCAGATTGTGTGCTCACAGGCGTGGTTCCTGCCACTCTGCAGAATCTTACATCCTTACAAATTCTGCATCTGGACGGTAACTTGTTTTATTCTGAGTTTCCCCGTTGGATAGCGAATATGACTAGCTTGGTCTCTTTGCAAATGTCAGGTTCACATCTCAATGGTTCTCTTCCATTTGAGCTCTCAAATCTCCCTCACATCAGAAGGATCTATTTAGGATATAATGAAATATCTGCCAACGTTTCTCAGATTTTTGCAGGACAGTGGAAAAGCCTTAGGCTTTTCCAGATGCCTAGCAATCACTTGCAGGGCTCCATTCCACCCTCCATCGTCAACATTTCTTCTCTGGTTCGGCTAAATCTCAATGATAACTCTTTGAAGGGAGAGATTCCTGAGTCACTAGGGCTACTTCCCAGGCTCAGAGAACTGGACCTCAGTTACAACAGCTTGACAGGGCCAATTCCAGTTTCTTTAGGGCGCTTGTCTGAACTGACCTTTATCACTCTCACCAACAACGACCTCAGTGGAGAAATCACAGAGTCTCACTTTAGGAGCATGAGGAGCCTCAAATATCTTGACCTGTCTAATAACGAATTATCCCTCAACGCTATGATTTCAAACTGGTCTCCTCCTTTCCAGTTACATGTGATCAGATTATCTCACTGCAACTTACACGGCGCGTTTCCTCCCTTTCTGCAAGATCAGCGTAGTATGAATATACTGGATCTCACCAACAACACCCTCAGGGGACACATCCCCTCTTGGCTATGGAACCTGCCTTTGCTGGAGGAGATTCTTTTGGCGCACAATCAATTGGACGGCCCAATACCTCCGGAGCTTTATAACGCGTCTTCCCTGGAATATGTTGATCTACGGGATAATCGGTTGCAGGGGACTCTGTCGATTCCAGCATCTTCTGCTGCAGGTTTTCCTTGGGCACTGGATCTTTCCATCAACAACATAAAGGGTACAATCCCCACACAAATCTGCGCCATTCTGCGTTCTTCAGGCTTCTTATCACTTGCATCCAATACACTTGAAGGCCAAGTTCCTTCTTGCATCTGCGAGACAGGGCACCATTTGGAGGTACTGGATCTTTCCAGGAATAAACTTTCCGGCAATTTGCCGTCCGCCATTGGCAATTGCTCATTGTTAAGAGTACTGAATGTGGGAAATAATGAACTAGAAGGAGAGATACCAGGGGAGCTAGGCAAATTGACCCACCTCCAGGTGCTGCACATGGATGATAATAAGCTGGGCGGTCATATTCCTTTGTCCCTACACAACTGCAGCAACATAGAGATTCTGGATTTGAGCAGCAACAATATATCCGGGTCAGTTCCTCAATGGATAGGAAGCCTTTCAAAAATCCGCATACTAGTTCTGAGGTCAAATGATTTGCAGGGCGAGATACCAATCCAGGTATGCTACTTACAGAATCTACAAATTCTTGACTTGGCAATGAACAGGGTGCAGGGCACCATACCTGCCCATCTTTCAAACTTGACTACAATGAAGAGTCACAGTCTCAGCTCTTCCAAATCCACCGTGCTCAGATATGGAGAGTACTACAAGGAAGAGGTTTATCTAATGGTGAAGGGTGCAGAGAGGGCGTATAAGTACATTCTTTCAGCTGTGACTTCCATTGATCTGTCCGCAAACAGTTTGAGTGGTGAGATACCGAGGGATATAGGAGATCTCCAAAGTTTACAGAATCTGAATCTGTCTCACAATCAAGTCAGCGGAACTATTCCAGACGAAATTGGGAATTCGGCGAACTTGGAAGCGTTGGATGTGTCATGTAATCGGCTGAGTGGAAGAATTCCTGTAACGCTCGCACAACTGGGCTTCATGGGTTATTTGAATCTCTCCAACAACAACTTGTCGGGAAGGATTCCTGATTCGCCCCATTTGGACACCTTTGGGGAGTCTTCATTCATGGGAAATCCAGAGCTGTGCGGAAAGCCCCTGCCTACAAACTGTTCTGCATCTCCTCCACCTTCGTCAGGAGAAAAAGATTTGCTCAACAGTGATGAGCGTTGGTGGAAACCGTGGCAGGTGGGAATGGGATTGGGATGCGGATTAGGTTTTGGAGGTGTAATCGGAATTCTCGGCGTTTGCAGGAAATGGAGAAGAAAATATTTTGGGTGTCTTGATTCTGTCGTCAAGCTGTTGTTTGGGGACGCCAGCGCCGCCAGGTGAGAAGCTCATGTTTATATTTCAAACGTTTCAGGTTTATCCTAATTTTATTCTCGTCCGTGGGATCGGTGTATTATGAACTTAGAAATATATATACTTCTACATATAATTATTTGCAATTCATCCGTATGATGAGCTAGTAATCTCTCTTGTTCAAATAAAACAAGAATATCAAAGTTCGAAAGTATCGGCATATAATGTCCTACTATCTTTATGTGTTTTTTTTAAATTATTGCACTTACATTACATCACTAAAACTAGTAATTGCATCTTGGTGTGCAATGGGTATGCTGAAGATATATTGAAGATCAATACCAAAGAAATATATAAAGATGAAAGGGGTAGGTAGAGAAGAGTGGCATTTCACATCTTGAGTACTTATAATTCATTTAAGAGTTATCTTTTGAGGGAGACTATTAATTACTTATTAGAACAATAATTACCTATAGGAGCGCCAATTGCACTTATTGTATAGTTTTATCCTATTGTGGTTAGTTATTATGAGTGAATTTGCATATTTCCTTTTTCCAATTGGTTTCCTAAAATAATTTACCTCTATGTCTAAGCACTTTGTTGACGATATGGCAGAGTGCATTGATCAAAATATCTATCATATACATACTAGTTGAGGATAATTTCATTTGCATTAAGTCATTACAACAAGGTCTCATTCTATTTAGGTGATCTCTCTTTTGTAATCCACAATTGCTCTTTCATAATCCACAACTTTTCCCTCAACCTTTAAAAAACTTGATTTTAACTCCTCTATGTTAATATAATTATTTCATATGAGATTGAGTTATAAATGATTCCACTTCTTAGCTGATCACAAATCTGTTGGCCTCAAATTCGAAACCCTTTTCCTCCTGGCGAAATCCAACCATCTCAGAGCTTTGTTGAGTTGATTCTATCTTTTCTTTAAAGGAAGGAAAGAAGGATTTTTTTGTGGTAAATGGCTCTTTCAATAGATCCTCTGGTAGTAGGAAGAGTGATAGGAGATATTTTAGATTTGTGTATGCCCTTTTTGGATTGTACACAACCATTAATAATATCTATTGTTCCTTTTCTAATCCAAAATTTAGTAAGTTGAAATTACAATTTTATGTAATTTTCCAATGACAGTGATGTAGTTTGGGATAGTTTTTCAAACAATATCTAGAGATAATCAATTTAAATAATGTCCTTTTTGTTTTTAATATATTCATTTTATTTGTGAATCCATTTTCTTTTAGTTTATATTATGGATGCATTCAATGAAAATGAAATATTTGTGTAGTGTTCGGCTACACTGTTTTATTTT
>MU228328.1:1435624-1465059 GCA_018584345.1 Thuja plicata
GGGGGGGTTCGATGTACCTTTGTCAAGTGAGTGTTCCATCCATGACATTAGCCACATGTATGTCATGCGATTGATCATCCTCCTCATCATCCCTTATTTATGCTTGTACGTTCTTCATCATGCTGTTATTCTTGGCAGTCTAACTCAGTGTATCTATTATGCCTCTCCCTAATCAGCATTATGAGGGTGTATTTCGTGTTACTTCTATATGCTTCCTTGGTTTGATGGAGTGATTCTATGGATTAAGTATTTTTTCCTTTATACTAGGCGGATGCAGTGGCTGGGTACCTATTCATTTTGGTGAGATGGATCATTTACCATATGGATAGTCTTCTTTCATTCATATTTTGGAGGCTTCAAACTTTGGTATTTTTTGCCATCTGTATCTTGGACTTCCGATGTTTGCCTTTTTTTTTCCATCCTGATTTGAGTAGTGTAATTTTAGGGCACTCATACAAATTACAGTCTTCTCTACATGATCAGATTCTATTTCACAAGATGTTCCAGTAGTTATTCTTTGACATGTTGGCAGCTTCATGCTTTAGTGGTGTTCTACATGTTCTTCTTTTGATCAACTCTTCAGACTTTGGTATTTTTGGCATCTTTATCTTTGAGTTTTGATGTTTGCCTTTGTTTTCCATCCTGATTTCAGTAGTGTCATTTGAGGGCACTCATGCAGATTATAGTCTTCTCTACCCGATCTTTGTTCCTATTTTCTGGGACATTCTCTATTTTGGAGGCTTCTTCAGTCCTTCACTAGGCTTCATCTCTTTTTGGAGAGGATTTTTCCCACTGGGTTTTCTCCTTTTCTCCTCTTTACAAAGATTTTTGTACTTGGGTACTTGATTAGGCCATATTGTCAGGACCCATTTCCTGCTTTTAGTAGTTATTTCTAGGTTTTTATCTTCTCCCTAAGTTTATCTTAAGGGGGGGTGTTAGAGTAAAAATGCATTTTCACTTATTAATTAAATCATTATTGATTTAATTATTCAGTCACTTTTTATCTCTAGTTTACTTAAGCTAAACTTTAGGCATATAGTAATTAATTCTTTATTAATTATTATCATGCAACCTAGATTTCTCCACCATTTGGTTTTTGATCTCCTTTCTAAGGATTGATCTCTTTGTAATTCTTAATTCCTTTGTAATTCCCTCTATTTTCTCTCTGAATGAATATTTCATTTTTCAGATCATTGTGAGTTGTGTCTCCATTATTTTCTTTTGTGACAGGTATTTTGCATACAGTGGATCTTGGTGATTGAACTCTTCAAATTCTAACATTGTCTTACTTAACAAGAATAAGAGTCTCAAGCAATGAAGGTACACCAACTATCTCGATAGGTGGAGAAGGAGCAACTTGAGATTTTGTTGCACTCTCAAGCAAGAGTTGAAGAGCATTATATGAGAAATTAGGACACAATTCATGCCCATGTTGATTTTTCCCATAATATTTACATCTACAAACCTTATACATGATTCACTCCTTAAATAATCTCCAAAATGGTACAGACAATAGAAACCCTTAATACAATGGAAATTCTTTTCTAAAATAACTCTAATATTCAATACGTGCAAATAACTTGTTTGTGCTTATTCTTCATAGCTTTTTGTGTCCTATGATACCATGTGTAATTTGTAGTTTTAGGTGCACATATCTATATTAAGGATCTTGCTGGAAAATAAAAGAAAAAACTTGTATATAAAAAATAGAGGAAACAAACCTACTGAAAATGAATGAAATTCAATTAATCACATTGTCTAGAATGTGTAGATTACAATTTAGATATAATCACAAGTTCATAAATTATGCAAGAAATACATGTAAATTATGAAGAGATCTTGAAGAGGCATACAAAAACTAAGTTGGATTTCTCTTTAGTTATCATACAAAAAATAGAGCATGCAACATAAACTTCTCCGTAATTCATGACAAAGACTACCATTGTAGATTTGGAAATAATAGAGAGAATTGCAAGTGATTCAAATTGGAATTGACACTAACAATTTCACTTGATAGTGTCAAGTTCCTACTTACACATTTACTTTTATATTGATTCACTCTCATAAGCCTTGGTTATCTGCAAGTGTGCAAATGATCAAAACATGGTCGCTACAACTATCAAAATGAGTATTTTCCCCTCTTTGGAAAATAATATATCTCACTATTTTGATGGAGAGAATAATGAGGAGGAGACCATTGTATCTTCTAGAGAGAGGAGATCTATGAGGCTTGCCATACTCTTGTTAATGGCCAAGCTATCTTTGATTTTTGGGAAAAATAGACACAAGGAAGAGAAAAAGAAGTCTAATGATCCCTCTTCTAATGATGATGAGAGTGATAAAATTCGTAGTGGTTGGTTCAAAGATAACTAGAAAAGAGCTACAAAGAAAGATAAAGTGGTTGACTAAAGGAAAAACAAGACTATTATTTCTAAGAATGGGAGATGATCCTAAAAAATATGATCAAAGACTGGGACTTAAACTATTGGAGTCTTGTGGGCTCCTTTTATAGTTATTTTTTGTTTGGTTAATAGCTGTAGTAGATGTTGCTTCTTAAAATATTATTTTTGGACTATTATGTTTGTTGACAATACTCTCTACATTTTATGTTTGTGCACCTTGATATGAATCAGTGAGCATTTTACATGCTTTCTTAGACTAAAAAATACTACGTATCCTAGGAAAAATTGATCAATTAAGTGCACCTTGAATTAGAAATATGAATTCATCACTCTTCTTTATGTTTTTTGTTGTTGTTGATCATTTAATGCATTAAACACATTTATATCTACTAATTCTATATACCTTTGTTGTACAATATCCTACAAATCTTTAGATTTGAATAGGGCTTGCATTGTATTACATGTCAATATGTAAAATTATCCCCTTCAAAGACATGAAATAACATAATTGACTTTAGGTTCTTTAGCATATTTTCCATAAAAAGATACACACAATGATCCAAAGGCTCAACAAAAAATCATGAACACCTCTCTAGATGACAACTTCCCTTACCCCTTTAAAGGAATCCAAACAAAAGTACTTTTATATTTATATTTTAAAAAAAAAAAACATGTTTGAACTGATAATATACTGAATTATATAATATGCATTCATCACTTAAAAAATTTGCACGTTAAAAAAGTTAGCCTTATAACCTTTCTTTAATAAATCCAATATCTAAAATTAGTTATCACATTGAAAAATTAAATTTCAATTTTTTTTTGTTTTTAAAAGTAATCAAGAATTTTTTTGCAGGATGCTTAAAGTAAAAGAAACTTAAACTTCAAATTTTTCTTTGAAATAAATAGAGATATGACTTTGACATAAAATTGGAACTTTAACGTCTAAAACTCTTTAAAAAATACAACTTTAAATTTGTGATATTTTTATCAGAATTCAACTATCTAATCTTTGAGTGAGATGAAATTAAATAAATCTGCACTCTAAAGAAAACTTTATTCAGCCATCAAGACCTAAATCTTACTTTAAAAGGATCCTTAATAAGATTTAACTTAAATCTTTAAGTTTTACTAGATAGAGGCTGGCTACTAAGTACTTTTCTTTCGGTAGTGGGCCAGCAGCAAGCGAGCAATATTTCTTCACTGTGCGTGGGGGATTTGCAAGCTCGTCTAGAGGATTGATCTCTTTACAAATGGAGAGGGATTCTGCCAACAACCAGCGTTGTTGAACTCTTCCAAATCAACTCAGACCTTGCAAGCTTAACAACAGCTACAGGAATTCCAGGAATTCAAGATCTTTCATTCACATTAATGGTTATGATAACAAATGTATCGAACAGAGACATCGTTTCAAGATTTAGGCAACGTTGTTCACTTTTAAGGTTAAAACTCTACAATAATTCCAAAACATAAAGTCAAAACTGAAGAAAATTCCAGAGTTAGAGCCTTCACGGCTGCGCTCTTTACACATCGCATCCCCGTTTCGTCTAAACGATGCTAAACCATAGATGGTAGTACAATATATAGTGATATTAAATTGAACTTCAGATTTTTCTATTTTATTTGAACAATAGAGATTAATAGCTAATGATGATTTGCCATTGTATTTCAATAAATAATATTATGTAGAAGCATAGATTTTATAATTAGTTGTGGATCGAGAATAAAGCAAAGAAAACCTTGAAACGTTAAAAATGTAAACATGAACTTCTCACCCGGCAGCGGTGTCATTCCCTAAACAACGATTTGACGACAGCATCAAGAAACCCTAAATATTTTATTCTCCATTTCCTGCACACACCGAGTATTCCGATTACGCCTCCAAAACCTAATCCGCATCCCAATCCCATTCCCACCTCCCACGATTTCCACCACCGATCTACACTGCTCTGCAAATCTTTATCTTCTGAAGAGGGTGGAAGAGAAGCAAAACATTTTATGGGCAGTGGCTTCCCGCACAGCCCTGGATTTCCATTGAATGAAGACTCCCCAAATGTGTCCAAATGTGGTGCATCAGGAATTCTCCCCGACAAGTTGTTATTGGAGAGATTCAAATAGCCCATGAAGCCAAGTTGGGCGAGTGTTACAGGTATTCTTCCGCTCAGCCAATTGGATGACACATCCAACGCATCCAACTTCACCAAATTCCCAATTTCCTCGGGAATAGTTCCGCTGATTTGATTGTGAGACAGATTTAGATTCTGTAAACTTTGGAGGTTTCCTATATCCCTCGGAATCTCACCACTCAAACTGTTTGCCGACATATCTATGGAAGTCACAGCAGAAAGAATGTACTTATACGCCCTCTCTGCACCCTTCACCATTAGATAAACCTCTTCCTTGTAGTACTCTCCATATCTGAGCACGGTGGATTTGGAAGAGCTGAGATTCTCACTCTTCATTGCAGTCAAGTTTGAAAAATGAGCAGGTATTTCACCCCCGAACCTGTTCATTGCCAAATCAAGAATTTGTAGATTCTGTAAGTAGCATACCTGGATTGGTATCTCGCCCTGCAAATCATTTGACCTCAGAACTAGTATGCGGATTTTTGAAAGGCTTCCTATCCACTGGGGAACTAGTCCAGATATAGCATTGCTACTCAAATCCAGAATTTCTATATTGCCGCAGTTGTGTATAGACAAAGGTATGTGACCCACCAGCCTATTATCATTCATGTGCAGCACCTGGAGCTGCGTCAATTTTCCGAGCTCCTCTGGTATCTCTCCTTGTACTTCATTATTTCCCACATTCAGTACTCTTAGTAAAGAACAATTGCCAATGGCGGGGGGCAATTCCCAAAAAGTTTATTGCCGGAAAGATCCAGTACCTCCAAATACTGCCCTGTCTCGCAGATGCAAGAAGGAACTTGGCCTTCAAGTTTATTGGATGCAAGCGATATGAAGCGTGAAGAACGCAGCATGGCGCAGATTTGAGTGGGCATTGTACCCTTTATGTTGTTGATGGAAAGATCCAGTGCCCAAGGAAGGCCTGAAGCTGTAGATGGAGGAATTGACAGAGTCCCCTGTAACCGATTATCCCGTAGATCAACATGTTCCAGCGAAGACGCGTTATAAAGCTCCGGAGGTATTGGGCCGTCCAATTGATTATACGCCAAAAGAATCTCCTCCAGCAAAGGCAGGTTCCACAGCCAAGAGGGGATGTGTCCCCTGAGGGTGTTGTTGGAGAGCTCCAGTTTATTCATACTCCGCTGAACTTGCAGAAAGGGAGGAAACGCGCCGTCTATGTTGCAGTGAGATAATCTCATCACCTGTAACTGGAAAGGAGGAGTCCAGTTTGAGATCATAGCTTTGAGGGATAATTCGTTATTAGACAGGTCAAGATATTCGAGGCTCCTCATGCTGCTAAAGTGAGACTCTGATTTCTCCACTGAGGTCGTTGTTGGTGAGAGAGATAAAGGTCAGTTCAGACAAGCGCCCTACAGAAACTGGAATTGGCCCTGTTAAGCTGTTGTAACTGAGGTCCAGTTCTCTGAGCCTGGGAAGTAGCCCTAGTGACTCAGGAATCTCTCCCTTCAAAGAGTTATCATTGAGATTTAGCCAAACCAGAGAAGAAATGTTGACGATGGAGGGTGGAATGGAGCCCTGCAAGTGATTGCTTGGCATCTGGAAAAGCGTAAGGCTTTTCCACTGCCCTGCAAAAATCTGAGAAACGTTGGCAGATATTTCATTAGATCCTAAATAGATCCTTCTGATGTGAGGGAGATTTGAGAGCTCAAAGGGAAGAGAACCATTGAGATGTGAACCTGTCATTTGCAGAGAGACTAAACTAGACATATTTTCTACCCAACGGGGAAACTCAGAATAAAACAAGTTACGGTCCAGATGCAAAATTTCTAGGGATGTAAGATTCTGCAGAGGAGCAGGAACCGCGCCTGCGAGCCCACAATCTGACATTGTGAGATTTTTGAGATGAGATAGATGACTTACTGATAATGCCCACGAGTCTTTCTTTACTGCTGACAGATCATTGTAATTCAAAGAAAGATCTTGCAGAGCCGTCAGATTTGAAAGCCACGAGATATCAGTACTTTTCAAGAGAGAGGAAGAAGAAGAAGAAGCAGCGAGATCCAAGACTCTTAAGCTTGACAGATTCCCCAGCTGCCATGGAAGGCTGCCTGCGAATCCTGCTGAAGACAAATTAAGATATCTTAACTTTTTCAGCATTCCCAACTCCGCTGGAATTGAATGGCCTGAAAAATTATTGGAACTAACATCCAAATATTCCAAGTCTGTTAACTCACATAGCGCAGGATGAAAGAAACCAGTCAAGCTCTGAGAATCATCTGTACTTCCAGAATTGTGTATATCAAGGGCAACTACATGGCCTGTCTGTGTGCTGCAAAACACCCCACTCCACTCACAACAATTTGACGAAGCATTCCATGAATCCAAACGCCCAGCAGGATCATTTAAAGCAGTTTTAAAGGCCAACAAAGACTGCATTTCACGATTCAGGCAACGTTGTCCAGATCCAGCCAGCGCAGACATGACGAAGCATGAAAAAATTATAGAGAAACTGCATTCAACCATGTCGAAATTGAAGGATTCTCTGTGAATTAGAACATTCATGACTGCAATCTTTACGCACCGCTTTGCCATTTCCGTTATCACCACACTTACCACTAAATTTTTTTTGTAACAGTCAAGTCAAGAATTCAAAACCATTTATTATTGGATAAGCGCGGGTTAACATTTGACTGGTTCACAGAATTACTTACATCACATTCTTTTGGAGCTATATATTCTTCTAGACTTTTTTATGGTGTACAGTCAATACACGTGGCGGTAAAAGACAACTTTATCCCACAGACTACTAAATTCAGTGTATAAAAAAACAAATTTCTAAGAATAAGATATAAGTTCTGCCCATAGACCGGATAATTATAGTATCCATTGAGTTCTATTTTCTTTTTTCTTTTATCTATTTATCTTTGTGAATTTGGTTCAAAAATTGTATTTTTTTCTAATATTTCACTTACCTAATAATTTAGACTATTTTTCAAAAATTTATTTATTTCATTGTTTATTGCTTGGTTCTTCATTGACACTGGTAGGAGGATAAGAATGTTGATAAGACATGATAAAGAGAAGCCCGCGACAAGTCTAATCAATCTAGACATATCTTTTCCATAATGAATGCCAATTGTTATTTATCTTATATATATTAAATATTGATTTCTAGAGTCTTCCAATAATACCCTGATATTAAAAAAACAATAAATAAAAAAGACATTTCATAATAAAGAAAGAAAGAGACATGTTGGAATGGTAAACAAATTATATGATATGATATAATTTGATATCATATGTTGGTTGAAATGGTAAATGATTATTGACGACCACTGCATTATTTTAACCTCCTGCATAATTTTCAATCTCCCACATTATTCTTACATGCTCTCTCACCTATCCACCATTAATACTCCCTCAAATTTTTGACTTACAATAACTTTAAATTTATTATGCATCATGCTATAAAATATGGAGGGGGGGGGATCTGTAAAGAAGGGAAAAAAAAGTAAAATATCTAGAGAAGCAAATACGGGGAGGAGCAAGGTTTTGCAAAAAACATTTCTAGGTTCCAAACATCTTTACCCCATCTCTCAATTCATGCTGATATTTTTTTTGTTGCTAGATGCAACCACTATATTCATATTCGTTGAGATCTAGAAGATGAAGAAAAATGTTGAATCATCTATTATGTATTTTTTAATTCTTAAGCTTGTTTCTTTTGGTTGTGTAGATTTTTTTGTGTATAATTTTCATGGACCTCTTCTCTTAACCAAAATAAACTGCTTCAATCTATGCCTTTGGTCTTTTCCTATCTGATCATCCTTACTATACTCCCATCAACAACTCCCTTTTTTTTGTTAGAAGTGTGAAGTATTCCACACTCCATAACACCAAATCCACATGCATATTCATTGCAACTACTAGCTGCGATGTTGTGGCAATTAGAATTAGGATTAGTACGATTCTGCAAATAGACTTAGCACTTTGACCAAAAGAATTCACTCAACATTCGCATCTCCGGGAACTGGACACTATGTTGTCTCTTGTTTTTATTAGCCAATCATTCATATTCATGTATCTTAGACTGGAATTCCTTTTTAACCTAGTACACCGAAAAAATCTTGAATATTAAAAAAAACAATACTTTTTTTTTCATTGTTTATTAGTAATTATGTAGGTTAGGGGAAGCATACCAATAGTCGTTATAACTAACTTCCTGCATATATAGAACTTAAATCAAATCAGATTTAAATGACTTTTGTCTATGTATGTGGCTTAATTGATTATAGTTATTGTTCCAACTTATGGATAGTAATGACACACACTATGTGATCTGTTATGTGCACAAGGGTCAAAAGTGGTCATTTTAAAGTGTTTCCAGATACCTACTTAAATATGCCTCAATATCAACATATTTCTTTTGGATTTGATTGTGTTTTGTATTTTTAACATTAAAAATACCTTATACAATCGAATCGAGAAGCAATAAGTTGACATTTTCATGGATTACATAAATTTGTTAGCAATAATAGATGCCCCAATAGCTATGCTCTAGAATCACCTCAAAAATGCCCATACTTATGCACAAAGGTCCCTGTACTAGTTCAAAAATTGCCAATACTTATGCACAAATATCCTAGTAGCGGCTATTTTTACATGATATATTTATTAATGAGCTTTTAGTTATCAAATTTTTAGTTTCTTTAAAGTTAGTAATTAGAGAGTCAGATAGGCATAGAGTGTATGACTATAGAAACATGGGTAGTAACTGGTGCTCTTCCCCTACCAATAAAAAATAATAATAATAATTATTTTCAAAATAAAATTATCTCTATAAATTTAACATTTATTTTTTTAATTTGATATATTATAGAAATTATTAGTTCCTGCATGTGGCAGGTATACTATTGCATCCGTTAGATGCAAATTTCCATTTAATTTGACCAATAGTGTTTCAATATTTTTCAAACATATATGTATGTGCTATAGTTCATAAATTTGTGTATATTTTAAAATTCCTAAAAAATCTATTTATATGTGTTTCTATTAGTTGTAAGTCGAAAATTAAGGAGAAAATTTAAATTTGTAAACTTTAATCGGCAAAAATATTAAAAATTGACAATGAAGGATGAGAAATAGCGTACATGTCATTTAATCTAAGCACTTTAACATGTGGCATGATTGATTGCCTATTAATTAAATCATTATTAATCTAGCACGAGCGACGACAAACATGGATGGTATCATTCAATGCAATTTCTTTGAAATGTGGAGCCATTACATGTTTAGGAATAAGAGATGTCGCATGTCTTTTTCTCTGTAATTTTGATAGGCTTTGTCTTGGTGGTAGACATATTAAATAATGCCAGGTACCCACTTCAGACTCAAGAATAGAGGCTTGTGACTTCAAAAATCACATTGGTGTTTGATACGAAGGATCATTGAGCTAATGTAAGTACTTTTAGTTTGAAGGATTTGTTTGAATGAGAAAAATAAAATTTTTTACTTTAAGATTTGTAAGAAATGTTATTGAAATTTGGTTCTGATGAGAAGCGGTAGCTGAGAATGGCTCATTTGAGCACAACTTTTATTGGGTGCAGTTATAATCAAGCATTTGTTTTGCATTATTAAATTTGATAATTCTTTACAGATTTGTGATTATATTACAGTTTCTTCATTTTCTCTATATATCTAGTTAATCTAGGGTTTCTCTATTTTTAAAGATCTCTTTTAGTATTATAGGTTTCCTTTGCATTCATTCACAACTGCATCTCTTTTAAAAATGCAAGATTAGGATCATTGATTTACACACACACACACACACACACACACACACACACACACACTAAAATAGATTTCATATAAAATTATTTCTATTAATATGTTTAAGGAGGATTTTATAGTTCTTACAAAATATTATTTTAATGAAATTTGAATCATGTAGTAGAAATAGATTTAATCTACTTTCTTTTAATAAGTGGAAGAAAGTCTTGGGCATTTTATTGAGAGATACATATACCGAAGTGAGCACACATAATTTGATTAGGTCAAGTATATTGGTTTATAGAAATTTACGTTCTTTATAACAAGTTGTAATAGATATATTTTATTAGGAGTACATAACTAATTAGCATAAATAGTTGTTTTATTAGGAGTACATAACTAATTACAAAATTCATCCATCTATCAACATAAATAGTTGTTTTATTAGGAGTACATAAGTAATTACAACATTGATATCAAAATCAAAATAAGAGGAATTAGGTCATCATAAGTCCCATGACCCCACAATATTGTTGCTACACTCGACCTCATCATTATCAAAGCTCCCCAAGGGGGATCTATATTTTGAACAACATTAACAACAACCTCCCAATTTGGATCATCTGGTACTTTAGTCAGCTTGTTCTTTGCTTCTAAATCCTCCTTTTAGATACCTCTATCTTTCATGAATTGGTTCAGAGCATGCAACTCCTTCTGGTCTAGCATATCTGTATATGTGTTGAAGTAATGTGTAAATCTTATATTAAAATTGTAGATAAGAAGAACACCATCTTGTGGAAGGATCATAAACCCTCTCTTTGGGATCTCAAGAATAGAAAAAACCTACAACATATAATCATACTGTAATGAGTTAGTTTAGAGCTAAACTCAGTAAGACTCCTATTCGTGTCCTCAAAAACCTCTTCATTCCTTTTCTTCCATAAAAACCAAAAAACTTCAATAGAAAAAATAGACCAAAACTTGTTCATTTTTTCATCAAATGACGCAATATATCCAGGCAAAAATTCTATCCAAGATAGCCCAGGATGAGAGGTCCAGCAGATAAGGGAAGGAAAAAAGATAGAGCAAACCATTTTAGAAAATTGACATTAAAATAAAATATGTTCCACAGAATCAGGAAGGTTACATATAATAGACATGACATAAGGGAGACACTCATAGAGGACAAAACATCAGCAACAACAACCTTTTTAAGAAAGAGAATCCACCCAAAAAAAACTTTTCTAGGTTCGAGTGGTTGATGCCACATAGATTTAAGTACTAATTGCCATTTGGAATTTGACCAATCGATACCCCAACACTGATTTATCCACACCAGAATCTTACAATACACTCTTAGCATATCATAAATCTGTTTAACAAAAACATCATAGAAAAAGGAACCATATTGTCATTTAAGCTTATTTAGAAAGACATCTTTTTGCATGATTTTTCTTGGGAATAACCTTCCAGTGACCTTTCGAATCAGATTATATATTTTTTTGTGTGAAGGAGGAATTCCAAACTTACAAAAAACCTCCTCCCATGATGCAAGGTGATTGTCAACCAAATTGTCCCTGGTAGAAGAGATGCCCAAATAGGCCCAACGTTTGGCAGAACAACTTTTAGTCAGAGCAAGGGGTTTTCTATTAAGATGGATACCCCACCAAAATGATCTATCAACCACTGCAAAGGAAGAAAAACCCCCAATAGTACCCTTAAAGCACAAAAAACCACTAACTTGAGTCCATGCTTTCAATAAAAAATTAAAATGGCAAAATTGAATATTTTTGATGTTAAAATATTCCATAAGCTTATAAAAAAGGCTTAATTGCTTCCATCCATTGCCTCTTTTTTATTTGGACCTCAAGATGTTTTTTATAATCCCTTCATAGCTTTGAACATCTACTTAGCAGAAAGGGAAGCCCCATAGGACTTGAGATCATAGAGGCCAACCCCTCCCCATTTCGTAGGAAAACAACACCAATCCCAAGAAATGTAATGTCTCTTTTAGCTCCTTTCCCATCATATTAAAGAAAGACTCTCTTGATTCTACCCATCTCGTTAACTTGGTAGTTAGAAAAATTCTAGGTAGAAGAATAATAATTGGAGTGCGAAGCTAACACCTTTTGAACCACCTCAATCCTACTTGTTAAGGAAATAAGGTGGGTCTGCCACTTATGATTTTTCTTCTTGACTTTAGAGTAAATCTAGTTCCACATACAATGGTAGGGGGGATACAATAAAAGGAATCTCCAGATACCTCACAATCTTTTTAGGTCTAGAGCATATCCACTCTTTCCTTGGGAGCTAGTTATGAGGGATTCTAACCACCTAAGAACAATATATTTTTGAGGGGAAAAATTTTCCCCGAAGGCAATTAAAAACACTTGGAGTCTATCCATCACATTATCAAAGTTTTTCCTGCTAGATCCAAGAACAAAGTTGTATCATAAGAGAATTGTGAATTTAACAAAACATCTTGGTTGGGAAGACTTAGTCCTACCACATGACATCCCAAGACCAAGCTTCTCATAATATAAAATAAAGTATTTGTTGCAATCACAAATAGGGTAGGTAAAATTGGGCACCCTTTTCTTATAGACCTCTGAAGAAAAAATGGATCTTAAATAACTCCATTGACATCAATCACTCTGGAAGAATCTTTTAACACAATTTCTATCCATATGAACAAGTAGGGAGGGAATCCAAAATATTTAAGCATTATGATTAAAAATGGACATTCAATTCTGTCATAGGCCTTTTTGAAGTCCAACAAGACCATTGCAACATTATGCCCATCTTCTTTAGCCCAGTTTAATGTATCCCAACTAGTGATCAGATTTCCAGGATATACCTTCCTTGGATAAAGCTAGTTTGAGTAATATAGATAATCTTTCCCAATATACAAGCAACTCTCCTAGCAAGGGTCTTTGCAATAATTTTATAAGATAGGTTGAGGGGACTAATCAACCTCCAATTTATTACTAGAGTCTTATCTTTAGATTTAGGGATCAATTTGATAACTCCCTATTAATGTTTTTCTTGTACAATTCTATAGTAAGTCCATCAAATCCCAGGGATTTACCATTATCCAAGGATTTGATAGTGCCTTCAATCTCTTCAACAATGACATCCCTGTCAAGCTCTTTGGCATCCTCTCTAGTAAATTTGTTTTTGGAATCATGCCAACACATTTGGGTAGCATTTATTCATTCTCATATTTTTGTTCTAAGGAGAAGAGTCTCTTGTAAAAGTCACCAAAAATTCCTCTTGATTTCATCCAGGTCTTTGGATAGTCCCACATCAATTTGAATTTCTTCTATCATTTCTCTCTTCTGTTTGGCTTTAATCAAGTTGAAGAAATAATTGGTTCCTTTATCACCCTCTCTCAAACAAGTCATTTTGGCTCTAATCCATTGACCTTGGTATCTATAGTTCCACATATTTTGGAGTCTCATTTTAATTATATTTAGTTCCTCTTCATGCACCCCGTTCTAGCCACAGTTCTGCATTTGTCTCTCCAATAAATTTAGCCTCTCTTGTAGACTATTTTCTGTCTTATACCTATTCCTATCGTTTTTCTCTCCTATCATTTGGAACATTTTTTCCATAGCTCTATCAAATCATCCCATTTTCCCCTATGCCACACATTTCAAATGTATAATTAAGATAAGTAGGTGGTCATCCTAAAGGCTCCATGTGTGTCATTGTCTTGTAGAAGAGAGTTATTCAAAATGAACGAATTCTTATGTTTCCTCCTCTGCATATCCTGTTGGTCCATAATAAACTTAATGACTGTTAAGATCAATGAGTGATCAGAAATGGTAGTCGGGGTTACCTTAACTGAATTATACCCATATTCATGAGTAAATGAGAAAAACATGGAATCAACATGTACATCCTACCCAACCTACAGTAATATCCCTTTTCTACTAGATTGATTATTGCACAAGGTATACCAGATGTCAGAGAAAGTTTCCTTCTTCCTTTCAATGGGTCCACCAAATTTAGCCTGCTTTTACATTCATCCTAGAAGAAGTGTTCATTTCCCTTCCAAACATTCTTTTAGTCCCCACTTTTATCATTGTTGTGTTCAATCATATTTAAATCTCTGATTAGGATCCAATGAGCGTTGGGGAGAGAGGAATCCAACCAGTACCATAAGGCATCCCTTTCTCTATAATCATTAGAAGCATATAAGTTTTAGATTGTCATTAAACTATCCATGTGCTTAAGAGTAACCCAACATGCCCTATGACAAGAAGAGAAACCAAAGGTATCCACCTTGTTAGCCCATCGAGGTCCAAAAAAAAATGCAACTCCACCTTTACACCTGTCATGGTCAGAGATAAAACATGTTTCCTAATTCCAAATAAATTTCATAATGTTAGCTACATTGGAGCCCACCACTTTGATTTCTTGGATACATATAATGTCTTTGTTATGAAATTTCTTACACCAGTCTCTAACCATAAATTTCCTATCAGCCATTTCCAAACCCCTCACATTCCAACTGGAAATGTTTACCATCATTTTATTTGGCATGATGGGGACCTTTTGGTTTTTATAGAGTCTGTTAAATAAATATGGCAAGGCTCCTCCTTTTTCATTCGCATTTTTTTTGGATGTTGATTTAGGCATCAATTGTCTATCCATGGTCTTTCTCTTCTTCTTCACATTCTTTGTAACCACCTCTTTAAATTTATTTTCTTCACCTAGAAGGTCTATGATTGACATTTCCATATCCACATTAGAAGAGACAGATTCCTTTCCATGGGCCTCATGCTAAGGCATAGTGGAAGCCATATACCCAAGCAAGGGAAATTTATGCCGAGTGATGACATAACTGATGCAAAGCAATGAAGTGAAGGAATTGGTTGATCATATGTGTAAGGTAAAGTGGTTTAGAGTGTGATTTGATGCAGTGAAAACTTTAGTGGTGATTATTCTCTATTTGGCGAATGTTGCATGTCGGTGACCCGGGAATTGGCAAATCTTTTGCATCTATTGGATTGACCCTATCGCCCAAAATTTATTAATATTGGGTCCAATGTTTGGGCCCATCACCCATCAGTTTATTTAATTTTCTCCATTTCTTACACATTATCACCAATAGAATATAATTTTTGGTCTCTATAAATTTTAAAAATTCACCTATAATATCTAAGCGACCACAAATTGACAACCTATATTCGCTAATAGTTTTATACATATATATATTTATAGGTTGGCCCCAAATTTGCCTGGCATTTTGTAGACGTGTGTCTCAATCTGACACAATTTCACTAACTTTATTTATCATACAAAGGTATTGGATGACACCCATAATCGCCTCAAAAATTAAAAAAAGACGTGTTATAATTACGCGGGCTTCGCCAAATATTTGTATACCTAATAGCTCCTGCCGAATTGGCCAAATAAGGATTAGTATAAAAACATTCTAATATCTCTATTTGATCGATAGAAAATTTTCACACTGTTGAGTGCAACTGCGTACTGCATTGGCGAGTCACGACTGCAATTGAACTTGAGGCAAAGGTAAGTGATACTTTTTCTACGACTCTGTAATTTTGAGTTCATTATTATTTAGTGGTTACCAGTTAGCGAACAGTGGTGACCAGGGAGACCTCAAACATGATTTTAGGGCCAATGAATCATATTTATATATATTATAGTCTATTGTCACTTCTTCAACAATTTTTTTATTTTTTTTGCATTGGAAGTCGTTGGAGGATGGAGATGTCGAACAAGAATAAGGGTAAGGCTTCTGCAAGTGGGGAAAGCCAAGAGAGGCCATCAAAATGCATAACCTTATCATCATAATTTGGTCATGGTGTTGGAAATGTTTCTGTCCAAAATCGGGAAGCTTCTTCATCACAAGTAGATTTTGAAGATTCTTAACCTGAAACTACACGACATATTGAAGAAGTAGGCAAACCTGATATCTCAGATCACGATGAGCTTGAAGAATATTTTCATTTAAATACCCAGAGTAGCCATAATGGTATACTCAACTTGGATGAGACTGAGAATGTCAGAGATGATGATGGTGTAGGGAAAAATAAAATAAAATACAATTCAAAGAAGGATAGGGAATCAAAAAATGATCAGAAGTGGGAACTGTAGAGGAATTCTCCAATAGAATGGGTTTCAAAGTATCCATTCATTGATCCAGTGGAAAATCCAATTTAAGATCAGCCTCCAGTAGAATATAGATGTAAGATTTGCACCAAGATAAATAAGAAGGAAAAGAGGTTGCAGTTAAAAGTCGACAGCATAGAGAAGCATATTGATAAAGTTTACGAAAAGAAAACCATAGATGGAGTTGAAAGATCAATGATAAGATAGAAAACAAAGGAGGAAACTCTCCATGTTAGGAATGCATAATTATATGAATTTCAGTAGAATTTATAGAAGAAGCCTGCTCAAGTTAAAGGCTCTATTGAAGCTTGTTTTGGAAAAGCATTGGAAGTAGAACTAATGGGAAAAGTTGCTCAGTTAAGTGCTGTCTTTAATATTTTGAGAAGAGGGCATCCTATGATAGACTACCCATTATTGAGTGGTTTATTACACTTTTTGAAAGTTTGTAACTATCCTAACAGTCACTGTTCAGTAAATAGTGGATGGGAATGGGCAAGTTGTCTTTTCGAGGTTGAAGAAGAGGATCTAAAGGAAAAAATTAAAGAGTTAAATTTTATTGCATTGTCTTTAGACGAGGTTACATCATTAGATAATACTTCATGGGTATGCATGCATGTTTATACTATACACACTTTTTTCCACCAACCTCATCTACTAATTGTTGCTAAAATGAAGGATAATGTGACAACATAAAATTTATTTGAACTAGTAAAGAGTTCTCTAATTGAATATGGAGGTATAAATGACATGACGATTGCCAATAAGTTGGTGTGTGTTGGAGAGGATGGAGCTTTAGTAATGCAAGGCCACATGGGTGTCTTTTCATAAAGATACAATCTTCTTGTACATCCTACGTTACTCCCATTCATTGCATGGCCCACATAATGAATCTAGCTTTTGGAGTTTCTCAGCAAGCATGCTCTAGTACAAAAATTTGGAGTTTTAATCAAATATCTCTACCAATACTTCTGGAAAAGTCCAAAATAATTGAGAGAATTTCAACACTTTTCTGAAGGAATAACCGATGAGAACAAGCTTCTGAAGGAGAATGATACTAGATGGATCTCTTTGGATGGACCAGCACATCGAGTATTTTTAGAATATCAATCATTGCCTGGTCTAATAAACTCAAGTCATGAAGAAGCAGGACTACCCAAATTTTATGAGCTACTGCGAAGGTTAAGTAATGTAGAGACACTCTTAACATTAGCAGGTCTTCTCCCCCTGCTAGAGGAAATAAGAAATATAATGAAAAAGGCCCAGCAAAGAGAAATGTATATTGTAGAATATATTGTGCTTCATAAATTAACATGAATGACACTCGATAATCTCTATCAATCATGTGATGATGTAGAATTTTCCAGCTGGCTTAAAATCATAGATTTGGACAATCCTGACAACTTTTTAAAGATCAGTGCAAATGAGGAGTTATGTGTAGAAGTACACAGAGTTGAGATACCAATGTACTACTTTTCCATGGTCGAGTCCAAGGAACCAGGAAAGAACCACATGAAGTGAATATCAAGTGTTAAAAGGGAAGACTTTACCGAGATCGTTGAGTCTGTAATTGCTTCTGTGAAGCGCATTGCCTATGATATTTCTTTAGAGTTTAGAGAAATATTCCCTCTATTCAAAGTACTTAAATCCATGGCTATTGTGTTTCCTCGATATTGGAGTATCAATAATTTGAAAGATTATCGAACTAAGCTACTAACTTTGATAGATCATTTCTGCAAAACCAAAGAGTTAAATGGAGTAACTCTAAATGGAATTTTAGATGAATCTCGTTTGAGAGAAAAATTGGGCCATTTTTCACAAACAATGAGGGAACAATATAATATTATGTGGAACCCCCATGAAGATGGATCAACAACAAGGCTTTGGAAAAATCTAGCTGAGAGTGAAATGTTGATTGATTCAATATCAGAAATTTTCAAGCTTGCTGATTTATGTCTGACCATGATATTGGGGTTGGTGGAGGATAAGAGAGTTTTCAGTGCTTTGGGGTTCCTAAATTCAAAGATAAGAAAAAAAATAGCCAAGAATTTGGAAAATTTCTTGAGGCTCTATACATCCAGGTATGAAGTCAATACTTTTCCTTACGATAGGGCACTAAAATTGTGGAGGAAGAAATGTCAGAGAAGCGAGCTGGGAAACATTTCAAACCAAAGTGAGAGTGCCAGAGATAATGATGTGACTGTCATTGACTCATGTACTAGTACTAGTACCGCTAGTGTTGAACTTCATTTAGGCAGAGGTACGTAGAGTGAAGAAAAAATATCGAAGAACCAATGAAGCTATGAAGTTGATGGCGATGAATTCGAGGATCCTGATAATGATATGATGTGGCAACTTGAACCTTTGTAGAAGTATCAAGTCCTATGTATTTATTAAACTTTTTGTTGTAGTCTACTGTTAGTTTTTGTATCTCATCATGAATCATGCATAATATCATATTCCAATGTCAAAAACATGAATATGGTTGATAATGTCATCAATTCTACAATTAATAATTGTTTTCATTTGCATTATTCAACTCATATGGTATAATTCTTAAAGTTTTTCTTTTTTGAAAACATAGAAATTCATATGATACAATTCTTAGAAATAGATATTATTATTATTTTATTTATAAATATGACACAATGTAACAATAAATTCATTAATAGTAGTAAGAACACAACTCTGTGTGATTATGTTTGCAAAAGTGAATTGACAATGAATTATGACTCAAGAGTCAATACCCAATTTCAATTTCATTACCCTTAGCAAATGACCCTTAATTCTCTTTTATAGAAACACGAGAGCAACAATAGATTCAAGTCAATTTTCCTAATGTGAAGTCTCAAAATCAAAATCAGTAAGAGTCAAGACTAGTACAACATCTCTACAACTGTACATTTCTACATTTGACAGGCCAGTTTAGTGAATTAGCAATAGCATTATGGCATCTGCTACATTGATCCTGTTAAAAAAAAATCAAACTTGTTACTTTTAACTCAATTCAAACCATTAGAAAAATAATATAGAGATGATTAAAACTAAAAGTAATTTCACATACTATGATTGATGAGATGATTCTGCCAGTTTGTTTAGTATGCTCCATTCTGCATAATTTGGAAGGTTAATATTTGTCAAGTTATAGTAAATGACCTGCAACCTTGTCATCCATCCATACTTGTTAGAGTGGCTTGAAAGCAACGATCCTTCCAATACTGCATTCAAATTTGTCAATGGTTTGTTGCGATTTGCAATGCCTTCATGAGTTGTGTCCTAATGAAGCTTGCCTAAATAAGTCCTCATTGTGTCCTCCAAATTTTTTTTGTAAGCTTCTCTTCCAACAAAATTTGTTAATGAGTTACTAGGACAAGGAATCGACAAACCAAGACCTATCATTTCAGTTGTTGTTTGATTTATCTTGGCGAGCTTTCTCTCAAATAAGGCAAGAGTTTCCTCTACTTCCTTTAGTTTTTGACATTTTTGAAAGACATAGTTTGTGTTTATTGATGTATGAACGCGGTCATGAATTCCTTGCTTGCCAAATTCCTATCACTGGTTGTGTTGATTTGATGCAAAATCTATTTTGCAGTCTTCTCTCTTTGACAATTTTTTTTGTTCTTCTCAATGTGCTCTTTGAGCTTCCCAAAACATCTCTAAGATTTTCATTCAATTCAAACCAATCACACAACCTATCACCAGTCACCTTTATTTTCCCCCAAAGGTCTTTTTTTATTTTCTTGACTCTATTTTTCACTTGGTCATTCAAGCTATTTTCGTAAGTTTTAATTGTATTATTTGCCTTCTTTAGCTCTTCTCTCAATTCTGACAACTAGTGTTCACTCTATTTTTTTATTTTCTCAGATTCCTCTTCCCACTGGTTTTATTTCTCTTCCCACTATTTTTATTTTACCCTCTCATTCTCCAATTCTTTCTTTAAGTTATTGTTTACATGTGCCACACTCTCCACACTTTTGTATAAACTTAATGAAGAGGTTTTTTCATCTGCAATTTTTTTATTGCTCTCTGCCAATTTTTCCCTCACAATTTTCAACTCTACCTCCATACGTTCTTGATGTATAATTTCTTCTTTTAAGGATGAATTTTTTATCCTTTTCTATATTTCTTGGCACCTTTTATCTGCTCCTTTCTCATTTTCCTTTTCATTTGCCAAGTTTGCCTGTAACTTTTCTATTCTGCCTTAAAGATTTCCTTTCTCTCTCTCCAACTTCATCACCGGACTGTAGACCACTTGGTTGGTCATTTTTGAGACATTTATCTTGTCCACATTTTTAATTTTGGATAAATCTATTTTGAGGGTGCTAACTTGAAATTCAGATGGATCTATTTGATTCTCTGGTGGATTGTTATCTCTAGCTGGGGGCATAACAACCATGAAATCCATCATTTATTTGTTTTGGTCATATGTGGGAAATAACCTATTCGATGCAGGTTTTGCATCACGAGCTGCAACAGCTGCATCCCTCTTCAATGTCTTAGTATTTTGTCTATTCCTAGTTTTTGTTTGTTCAAAGTTAGTTGCAAAATCATTGAAACAAAAATCAGGGTTTTCTGACACAATTGAATGTTTGAAAGGTGAAATAGAACTTGCAGTGATGTATGAGCTTCCATCTTAGGTTCTAATAATTGCACCATGATGATTAGTTACAGTAACACCCTGACCCATTACAAGTGGATTTTTTGGACAGTTCAGAGGATTTTGTCCTGAAGGTGTGGCAATTGTTGGACTCATAGTCACAGACACCATTGGCATTATCGTCATAACCTTTTTCTTCTTTAAACTGCCTTGATCTCTGGGATCCACTGATTTTATGTCTAGTGCTAATGTCCTTTTTAGACCACTAGTACTACCAATGTCATCCCCACTAGTGGGAGTGGCACTTGATTCAGATTGAATCTGAGTTCTTGGCAAAGATGGATCTGGATTTGAAGCTGGAACAAATGAAGGTGCAAGGGTATGAGACTGGGTAGTACCTTTTTCTAATGAATCTCCAATTACTGGTGTCCCATCACATTCTGGTGGATCAAGTGTGGCAATTGGATACCAAGGCCCTTCTCTTGTGGGACCGAGACCACCCCAACCAGTAAAACCCATATTTTCTATAATATTTGCTCATTTGCTATATTTTTCTTTTGTGGACACATCGACTCCAGTAGCACTTGAATATAAATTAGTGGATGTGGGATTCATATAATCCCGCTCATCCTCATTATCTTGACGATCATCATCATCATGATATGCTTCACTTGGATGCTCCTCATTCCAAAAATTGCTCAATATTTCATCCTCATCCACTTCATAAAGACCTGCACAGATCTTTGGCTCGCCGAGATTCTTCCTCATTTCCCAAAAATCAAAAATTTTGGTTGGAGTCCAATTACCCTTTTTACATTGAACCACTAGGTGTTCTGAAATAGCTTTTGTAGATGGTTGAGCAGCTTCCTGGTAGAAATTGTAGGATGTCCTGTGTTGCACTTTTCCTTTCTTTTTGTGCAATGGTATAATTTGTGATGACAATTCTTGTATTGAAATATTATTTTTAGGGGCATATTTCTCCATCTCTTTTTTGAACTCGTCCTAGGACTCCATGTTTTTAAATTTTTCTATCAATGGCATACTCGCATGTTGACATTTTCTTGCAGAGTTCCCATTCACTCTAATCTTTGTTCCAAATATGTTTAGTGAATCATACTGCCAGTGAATGTCAACAACAAAGCAAAAAATTGAGAAAAAAAGCATGTGCCACTTTGAATCCTCTTCTCTCAAATGTGAACCCTCCAAATGAGAATGGAAAGGAAGGAAATATCATTTTCTTTTGCTGACCATTAAAGAGTACATCTATGCTCTCCATCTACCGAACATATTCCAATACAAATACCCTCTTTGGAACATCTATTGGAAGATTGTAGGATTCTACCACTGAACCATAAAACCTTAACATAGTGTAGTCTTCCATGAAGTACCAGCCAACCAATTGTATTTTAATTCCTAGTTGAATGCAATCTCTACAAAACATAGACAATATAGGCAATAGAGTGCCTGTAATTTTATGATACATTGGTGCCAAAAAGAAGTCTACAAAATTTTTATAGTTCCTTCTGTTATCACTCATCCTTATCTCAGGTGTCCATTCATATATTGCATTTTGGACCTGACTTTGAAGCTTGTTTGTCTGAAATATTGCACGATGTTTTTCTAAAAGAAGATAGCACAAGTAGGTTGTGAACCTAAATATCTTCTGTGAACCTATTTTAATCATTAGTAATTGTTCTTGCATGCAATGAATAATGTACTCAATTAAAACTATGTTTTATCAGTTCTTTTTCACAATGAATATGAAAAATCATTTCAAGAATGTTGGCACCCACTTCTTTGTTACTATCCAATCCCAAAAAAAATGCTAGCAAGGAAATACTATCTTGAACCCATTGCACAAAAATATCATAATCATAAGGAGGCTTATGATTTGGATCCAAACTAGAACTGCTTGTTATTCCTCTGATATACAAATCTTTCTGTATTGCATCTATTTTTTCATAATTCTCTACCAGCTTTCAGAGGTCAATGTGCATGTTTTGAGTTTTGTGCTTCAAACCCTAGGTCCAACAGACTAGCAAATTCAGTCTCGATTATCGACAAAATTTCCTCCTGAGTATTTTTATTGACAAATTCTTTTCTATTTTCATCATAATTTTTGGCGTAGAGCATGACAATTTCTGGACAAGGGAATAATTGAGGTAACGCCATACACGCTGACCTAACAACCCACACTGCAATTTTATTTGTCCCTACCTTTACCATGCTGTTAAATGGATAAAATTTTGAATCCTTCATTGGATCTTTCCACTTATTTTCAAGTCCAAATCTAATTTCCATGATTCCATTATTTACATGGATAACATGATAAAAAATATCATGGAATTCATCAGTGAAACCTGGTGTTTTAACCAGTTTGTGGAAGTCTATTATCTCTGTTTCCTTTCTTTGCCTTTTACTCATAGTCTTGGTATTTATTTTTCTTATTGTAGACTGTGGTATACTGGTATCACTATTTACTTGTAGGAAAATTCAAATAATTCTACACATGTGACAAGTACAATTTGCATGCATGATTAAAATTTAAACCCTAATTCTATGACTACAATCAAAATCGTAAATCACTAGATTTGAAAAATTTAAAGGGTGGGACGTGGGTGTTCAGGATTTTACCTAGAAATTCAATTTGTGTAGATTGTGAGTGGACAGAGAGTTGAGAGACTCTGTTGCATTCCTCCATCGTCAACCTAGAAGTCATAACCCCTTTCTAAATCTCCAATACAATATACTAGTAAGAATTGAAAATATAAAAACTTAGGTTAAAATTGTACAATTGTGAGTACTGAGTCGCCAGTCATGACTCGTGTTAACTTTTAATGCTTCTCCAGATATCTGAGGTCACTATGACACATATCAGTTAATTATTTGAGGTTACAAATATCTGAGGTCACTAGGACCCAAAATTGAGCTTATTGCTTATTAAATGTTAAGTTACTATTTTACTCCAATTTTGATTTTAATTAAACTTAGTTGAGTGTTAATTCATGACACATGCCCTATTTTCTGGGAACATTTGCAAAAATAAGTGACCTTTCCCCAAATAGGCTTGAAATATACCTTGGGTTGTTGATAAATTTATCATCCAACAGTCATGGAAGTCACTATTATGTACTGTTGCAGGTCCCATTTACTTTTGGCTTGTCACTTGTCAGTAGTACAGTACGTCATACGTAGACTCATACTCACCTATTCACCTCACACATCATCATCGAATGACACTGATTATGTGAGTGTACACATGTTATGATTCCAGAATAGGTTTGCAAATATGGGGTTTCTTTTCCCTTTCGTCCTAAAATACACCTTCGGCCATTGATCTATGCTCATCCAACGGTCATTGGTAGTCACTATCAGGTGTTACAGGTCCCATTAACTTTTGGCTTGTCATTACTAGTAGTCATATAGTCACCTCACATGTCATCATCGAGTGACACCGACAATGTGAGTGGGCACGTGTCATGTTTCCAGAATAGGTTTGCAAAAATGGGGTTTCTTTTCCCTTTCAACCAAAAATTTATCATACATCGTCAATTTGTGCTCATCCAATGGTAGTTGGAAGTCACTGTCATCATTAAATTTAAATTAAATTAAATATTTAACAATTAATTATATTTTGAGTAATGTTTAACTTAGACTTTAACATTGAATTGAATTGAATTATTTCTATTTGTATTATAATTGAAATTACATTATCACACATCGATATGGCACATTGGCAAATTTGGCATATACTTTATCAATATAGACCACAGTCCAGATACTTTGTATATTTAATTTTTAATTTGATGACATTGATCTGAATTAATTTATTATCATTCGTTAAAAGTAAACTGGAAAGGTAAAATGAATTTTAATTGATCAAAGTCAAAGAGCAAAATAGAAACTTGCTTTGTCTGTGGACTGATAAAGAAACTTAATCGTTTTAAAAATTTAGAATCTCAGATTTAAAAATGGAAGAACTAATACATAGCTTCCTTATTTCTATTGAAGCATACTTAAATGTCTAATACATAGATAAAGAAACTAATTAAAATATTGCAATCACAGAGAAGTCTAAGAATCATTTTTTGTACCCATAAAACGCAAATTGAAACCCTTAATTTGGATAGATACAATCAAAGTAGAATACACCAATCAATATTTAACAAAGAAGATGCTAAGTGCAAAGTAATGAAACTAAAATTTTTAAATCCATAAAAATTAAAAGGAAAACTGAAATGAAGTTGCAAAATTTCCATTAATATGTTATAAAAATTTACAATTATCTTAGTCCCTCCAAAATTTGAAAGCAAAAATGAGGGGGTTCAGGTTTGTGAACTTGCTACTTGCTACTATTACTAGTCTACTAGGGCACTGACAGTGGACTCGTGTTATGATGGTATCAGTATAAAAAATTAAAATAAAAAGGTGAAACTTTGCATGTCCATTGTCAAAACACCAGGGTAACAGGAATGGGTAAACTAGGGATCTTCATCTTCCCTTTCGTTTGAGTATAATTTTCCAGATAGGATAATCTCTAAGAATTCTTCAAGCCATGTGCAGTCCAGCTCGTCAAATTCATCAAGGAAAAACCATTTCTCGAGAAAATCCCTCCCAAGCCGCGCCCATTTCCTGTGTTGCATCAGTTGCTCATCATTGAGGCTCAACAAAAAGGGTTGTCGGGACACATTTATGCCCGGCTCCAACAACTTGGGTATATCTCTTGGCCAAGGGATCCCCACCCCTAATTCTGCAAAAAACAACAACATCGACATCGACATCGTCCTCTAGGAATTTCTCTTTAAAAACCTTCCTCAGTAGCATCAGCATTTGAACCTTCTCTCCTCCAAGGTCGAGGAGAGACGCAAAAAATTAGGACATAATGTCTGTGTAGCCGTGGGATCTGTCAACATTCTCAGGGAACTCTTGACCCAATAACATCAACACAACAAAATTTACAAAAGTGCCACCACCAACCTCCCTACAAAGTGAAGTGAGGATTTCTTCTGAGACGCTGCCCAAAAATGACTTTTGATCATTTGGGGATGTGCATCTCAAATGGATTGGAGTGTCCATCTTTAATTATCGACAACCTAAAACCTAAACCTTAAAATAAGAGGCAAAATTTCAACCACGAACAACTCTGACTCTTAATTTACCAAAAGAAAATTGAAGAAGAAAGAAGCCAAATTGTCTATAAATAGCAATGGCCCCTTGATTTATAATGATCACGGATACTAAATATTAATTATTCTTTCTTTAATCATATTAAATCCATTGTCCTTAATATTTAATGTAAATCTTTCCCATAAATGCATTATGTGTGTGAGCGATTTAAATATATTATCCTTAATCTTTCATATCTCCATGTAAATCTTTCCCATAAATGCATGCGTAATAACGTCAGTAAAAATTTGTACATCGTTCATGTGTGTGTTGAGTGGATGGCAGCTAAATAATGTCACTGACCAGACATTTGTTTCTTACTGAGTTATGAGCTATAAGTGGTAGTTGCACTATCTACCGTCCACGTAAAAAAATGACTAGTTGTAATCAACGATCATGGTTACGATGCAGGTTTTAAGGCTTGATACGTGTCATCATTTCGGTGACTTCCTGTAGAACTCTATTTCCTTCAAGAAATTCAAGCTGAAATTAAACTTCAGTCATTGATCTAGGATCATCAAATGGTCTCAAATAATACATTTAAAAATATAAAATAAAGGATGTTAGGTTATGTGTCCATGTGTGATTAGTGATGTGACTAGATGTGCTTATCGATACCAAAGTGTTGAGTGACGAGTCTGCATTAATTAATACCAACTTGGAAACAAATAAAGGTAATATTCGCTGGATGTGATATTTCATTAATTAAAATGTTACATCTCTAATAATTTCCACTTGGCATTGGCGCACATGATGAGTCCCATCCTTTGAAAATTGCCAATAAAATATTTATTTTTCCTATAATTAACGAAAGATTAGCCAATAAAATAAATAAATTTTCAAATGGTAGATAAAATTCACTGATACAATTACTTTTTTCCCTTCAAAACAAAATCATTCGCCTCATATATTATAGAAAGTTTTTACTTAAAAGAAACAAATTCACCTCATACAATATATATTTTCCCCCACATTAATGTATTATTCGTTAGGATTTTATGGAATTTTCATTTGGCAGGGAAATTTTTTGCCGTCGCCTTTATTTAATTTTTCTAATTTAGAAAAAAAATTCACCTTCATCAAGAAAAATTTCCCTCTAAAATAATGTAGGATTCGCTAGGGTTTTACAATTTTTCCTCGGAGGGGGTTTCTTAAAGTTATCCCTGATTTGATGATGAGACATGATAGGTATGGTTGAGCAATCATCAGTTATGGTATTGTCATTGATGTTAACTATTGTATCGTCTTAAAATGGAAGCACTTCCATTTTGGTAAGTTTAGCACCCTCGTTTAGTATATTTTCATATTAGATTTTCATTTAGGATGCACATGCACTTGATTCTGCATTTCTAGGTGAAATTAGGGTCAGATCCTTTGGGTCGTCCTTAATCTCCCTTTCTATGACTCCATTTTTGGGTAGAACCTATGTATTGGCTCTCCTAAATTCATCATACTTACTCTTTCGCCTTTGTGCCTCTATCCAACATACTGGTGTGTTTTCTCACCTTCCTAGGTCCCCGGTTGACCTGGAATCCTACAGATTTCCCAAGGAGACCAGCCTGAAGCCTTAGTTATGGGTTGAGGTCAATTCTGACCTAGGTCAAGATCAAGATCTTCCTTGACCTAGGTCAAGGTTGAGGTCATCCTTGACATCAAGGTTGAGTTTGACCTTGACCTCTGTCAGGTGGTGGTCCCTGCTTTCGAATCTGGAGCCTATCGGGGTTCTAAAACTTAAAATAGGTCCCCGGGTCTAGATGCGAAAGTGTTTTCCCCGATCTTGGGATTAATACATCCCCTCCTTGGTTGGTGATTTTAATTGGACCATAATTCAAGTTGAAATTTGAATTTGGGTCCCTTGCATTGCCCTACGAGGTCTATATTGAGATCTCTATATAAACACTCTATGTTGCCTTCATTTGGACATGAAAAAGAATCGTAATATTATATGATGCAATTATGATTTATGAAATGATGATGAGGGAAGAAAGCAAGAGGATTTTATAGAAGGACAAGACATGATGATGCATTAAGACATACAAGCACTTTTGTGGACAAGCCATTGTGGATCTTCTTTGGAGCAAGAGAGACATCTTCCTTCCTTCCTTCTTCTTGGATCCACCATTTTCAACCTTCAAGCATTCAAAAGATATTATCATGGGGTAGCAATTATGGATTGTGAGTTTTCTAGGAATACTTTAGCCTTGGGGGCTTTGTATGCTTTCTTTATCACATTCAAATCTATGCATTGCTTTCTCATTTTCAATTCATGTTAGGGTTTTTAATCTAGAGGATTAGATCTTGAAATTACACATTCAAAGCTCTTTTTAAGTGCTAGAAACACACACACATAAATTCTACTATATTCGGATATTTTTGGAGGTGGAGATCACCAAAATAGGGGTTTGACTAAGGAAAAACCTTATATAGCCACCCCAAAACCCCTCTTTTTTAGATATTTATAGGTGCTGGTTTGGGAATAGTGGAACAAAGTGCAGATCCAGATACCCTTTTTGGCAAACTTTCAGGATCCAAAAACAGAATTCCTATCGGAGACTTTTTAGGTCAATTTTGCCCTAGGTCGACCTTTCTGTGTCAATGGTGACATTGACTTGAGGGTACAAATCAGAACTATGTCAGAACGAAAAAATATTTCTAGGTTTTGTTCGTCTCTACGTTTCCATTCCATATTTGGTCTCATATTTTCCAGAAACTCAACACAAGCTTAAGAAAATGGCATTTTCCGATCTGCTATGATGTGAGGTAGGTATTTTACTCCATTCATCTTTGCTTTCAATTCCAAGTCTATATCCATTATCAAATACAAATTAAATGTAAATGGTTAAATTATGGCATTGGTCTCTTTTATATATGAATCTCTATTATGCAAACTCTATCTAGGAGGCCATCCATATTTTCTACCTTACATTTTGGTGAACCTGCGATAGACAAGTCTTTCTCTTTGGTGTGAGATTTACATTTCATATCTTGCATGCATATAAAAGTAGGTTTTATTTTATGCTCTTGCATTTATATTCCAAAAATACATAAAAAGAAATATATTAAATTTCTTTAAGAACACAAAAACATTTACATGCTTGTAATTTTCTTGTGTGTTCAACATGTATGACTCTTGTTTTGAATACTTCGATGAAGATTTTATTGTACAAGAGAATAGATCCCTTAATGAGGTACATGGAAGTGAGAATGAAAATGGTTTGAATGAGATCTCCATGGATCCTATTCCTATTTCATCCTCCTCCACAACTTCTCCAA
>MU228328.1:1465109-1480058 GCA_018584345.1 Thuja plicata
GTGAGAATGAAAATGGTTTGAATGAGATCTCCATGGATCCTATTCCTATTTCATCCTCCTCCACAACTTCTCCAATTGACCTTTACCATAGGATGTGTGCATGGTTACCTTCATGTTCCACTATTTGGAACATTGAGGCATCTAGAATGTTATTCCCTAAACCTTTGATGATGGTAAAAGGATTTCCTCGAATAACTATTAAGGGTAAACCTAAAGATCCTTTGGATTTCTTTGATAATACAAATTCTGTTTCACATGCCTATCATACACAAAATAATCCTCAACCTACTGTTCTAGCCTCTTTACCTCCTTCTCAACCCGTGCTTCCTCAAGCACCTAGATTACTTTCTTCCTTTAAGGAGTATGACTTAGTTGAGAAATTACGTGCTACTACAGCTAAAATATCTTTATGGGAACTGCTTCAAACTTCTCCTACATATCATGAGGCATTACAAAAAGCTTTATCTACTCTTTCGGCTCTGCCTCCTAACCAAGAGAACATTAATTAATTTTTGGAGTGCATGCATACTATGCCTTATGTACCTCCTATTATGTTCACTGATGATGATTTACCTTCTGTTGAGGTGCAAAATCAATATGATGCTCTTATGGTTGTTGTTTCTATTAATCAGAGTATCATTCATAGAACATTAATTGACAATGGATCTAGGATTAATGTTTGTAGCATGGATATGCTCAAGTCTATTAAATATGATCTTACAACCATTCAATGGGATAATATCCCTATTCGTGGATTTGATAACATTGCAAAGAAAAATTTGGGTATTATTACACTACCTATCAAGGTTGGTCCAGTCCTTCTTCACACACCTATTCATGTCATGCCTGGACCCCTCAATTATAACCTTTTGTTAGGAAGACCTTGGTTACATACTATGCATGTGATTCCTTCTAATCTACATCGTAAGGTTAGGTTAATTTATAACAATTTGATGTATACATTACATGCGGATGATGCGCCAAACCCTTGCTTGAATGCATAATATGCTGAGATTTCTGAACCCATACAACCAAGTAAGGAACCTGAAAACCCTCCTGAAGTTAAACAAGTTGAAGCTACATCCTCTTCTTTGACTGAAGATGATTGGGGAACATTAGATTTTAATCCTTCTTTTATAGGTGAATACAAAGTTTCTGATCTAGAGTTCATCAAGGAACATAATGGGCTTGAAAAACAAGTCTTTATTCCTTCTCCACTTTCTGGGGAACTAAAAAGTAACTTTGTTGTTGCTTCCCTTGAAGAAACAATTGAGACAATAAAACCAGATTATTATGACATTGTGACATATGTCGCTCCTTTAACTCAATCTGATATGGCTGATAGATATGGTTATGGTTATCATTTACTTAGGAAATCAGGATTCAATGGGAAAGGATGTGGAAAATATGAGCAAGGTATACAAGTGCCTTGGACAATGAAGTTTATGATTATACTTATGGGCTAGGATTAAATCCTTATAAACAACCATTGGATTTTCCTCTTAATGTCAATCATATCTGCGGTGGACATTTAAAATTGGTTAATTTGCTTCTCCTTGACATGATCAAAAACCTAGTTTGGATATTTTTTCTAAGGATGAGGCCCTAGTTGACTTTTTAGGAGCCTATCAAGATCTACCTACGTTTCATCATAAAAGAAGAAAGCCTTATTGTCTAAATAATGAAGCCTATTTTGGAGAATGTGATGAACAAGATATTTCTCCTTTACCAATGGACTCTCCCATGCAAAGTATCTTATTAATAACTGAGACTACAAAAGTTCAAATGGATGAGAATGACTCTGAAAAAATAATCAAAGTGGGAAAATGTTTGAACCAAGATGAACATGATCAATTGGTTTCCCTCTTGCTTGAATATAAGGATATATTTGCTTGGACACATTCAGATATGCCAGGTATAGATCCCAAGATTTTTACTCACAATATTGTTCTTAAATCTAATGTCAAACCTGTGAAAAAAAAATCTGAAAGATGAATCCAGGTATTGCCTTACTAGTAAAAGCTGAAATTGAAATGTTATTAGGTGTTTGGTTCATCCCTTCTATTGAATATTCTGAATGGATTTCTAATATTGTGGTTGTTTCTAAAGGAGAGAATAAGATAAGGATGTGCACTAATTTTTGAGATTTAAATAAAGCGTCCTTAAAAGATGATTTTCCCCTACCCAATATTGATATGATTGTGGATTCAACAACGGGTCATGCTTTATTATCTTTTATGGATGGGTTTTCAGGTTATAATTAAATATTTATCCCTATTGAAGACCAACTTAAGACTGCATTTATCACAGCTTGGGGAACATTTGGTTGGGTCATGATGCCTTTTGGATTAAGAAATGCAGGAGCGACTTATCAATGTGCTATGACCTTGATTTTTCATGATTACATCCATAAGATTCTAGAAGATTATGTAGATCAAATTTTGGAAAAATCTATACAAATAGAGGACCATATGTTTATTTTAAGGCAAATATTTGAAAGAATTAGGAGTTATAATATGAGATTAAATCCTAAGAAATGTGCTTTTGGATTTTATTTTGGTAAGTTATTAGGATTTATAATCTCTGAGCGAGGCATAGAGGTTGATACTGAAAAGATTGATGTTATTGTTAACATGCCTCCTCCTAAGAATATTTCTCAATTACGTAGTTTACAAGGAAAATTACAATCTATTTGTTGCTTTGTTTCTAACTTAGCAGATAGAACTGTTCCATTCACCTCCTTGCTTAGAAACTATACCACTTTTTCTTGGAACCAGCAATGCAAGCAATCATTTGAGAAATCTAAGAAGTATCTTGCTAATCCTCCTATTTTGCAACCTACTCAATTTAATAAACTCTTATATCTATATACCTTTTCCACTTCACATGCTATGAGTGCTTTATTGGCTCAACATGATAGCGAAGGTAAGGAAAAACTGGTATACTACATCAATTAGACTTTACTTGAATATGAAACAAGATATACCGATTTAGAAAGACAATGCTTGGCTTTAGTTTATGCTTTTCAAAAACTCAGGCATTATCTATTAAATGTTGAGGTTAATGTGATTATTAAATTTGATCCTCTCAAACACCTTTTCTCAAAAACTGATCTCTCTGGTCAGCTGGCTAAATGGGTGATGTTACTTACATAATTTGATCTTAATTTCATTCTTCAAAAGTCAATTAAAGGACAAGCCTTAACTGATTATCTAGCTGAAGCTCCTTGTCTTCATTCTAATACGAACATGACCTCAATAGAATTCCCCGATGAGAATATTTTAGCTACTAAGAAAGAAGATGTTTGGGAATTATATTTTGATGGTTCTAGATGTAAGACAGGTTCTGGTGTAGGCATCATCTTGGTTCCTCCTATGAAGAAACCAATCCCTATGTCATATAAATTGACCTTTCCTTGTACTAACAATATTGTGGAATATGAAGCTCTTGTAGCTGGCTTACGGGTAGCTTCATCCCTTCATATTAAAAACTTGGAAACATACAGGGATTCACAATTGATTGTCGAAGAAATAAAAGGGGTTATCAGACTAATAATGATAAAATGTTGCAATATAAATAATTGTCTCTTGATATCCTTTCACAATTTTCTTCTTATATGATTCAGACTTTACCTAGGAAAGATAATCGACATGCAGACGCCATGGAAAGCGCAGCTTCCTTGGTGTGTCTCGAGAATAATGCTGAAGACATTCAATTTACTATACACACTCTTAAACACCCTAAAATTTCTAATAAGGTTAATTCTGATTGTTGTAACTTGCATTTGGATGAATGGTATTCAGATATCTTTCATTTTTTGAAAGACAATACATTTCTTGAATCAGCAACAAGGAACATGCGTAACCGTATTAGGAAACTTGCAGCACATTATATCACTTTGGGCTATACCCTTTACAAAATTTCTTATAATGGTTTACTATTAAGATGTCTTGGTAGAACCGAAGTTCTGATAGCTTTAGCAGAAGCTCATTCTGGTTCTTGTGGAGGACATTTTGGTGGGAAGTCTTTAGTTAATAAACTTCTTAGAATGGGATATTATTGGAAAAAAATGGACTAAGATTCTTTTACATTTGTTAATAATTTTCCTCAGTGTCAGCAACATGGTAATTTAATTCATGCTCCTGCTCGTGAGCTTCGTAATCAAGTTGCTCTGTGGCCTTTTAGCATTTGGGGATTTGACCTTATTGGAAAATTTCACCAGCTTCTTCTCAAGGACATACATACATCCTCACAATAACATATATTACTTTACAAAGTGGTTAGAGGCTATTCCTCTCCCTTATACTACTGCGGATGTTATTTGTGATTTTATTCTTAATCACATTATAGCACGATTTGGTATTCCTTCAAGGATAGTTTCGGATAATGGCACTTCTTTCAATAATAAATAAGTCACAAAATTCTTGGAAAAATATCGTATTCAACATAGATTTTCTACTCCCTACTATCCTCAATCTAATGGTCAAGCCGAAGCATCGAAAAAAGTTATTGAACAAATCTTAAGGAAAACAGTCAATAAGCATGTGAAAGACTAGCATACCCAACTTACTTATGCTTTATGGGCTTATAGGACTAGTGTCCACACTGCCATGGGTACTTCTCTTTATAATCTTGTTTATGGTACTGATTCTATTATGCCATTAGAATTAGAAATACCTTCTTTACGTGTTTCATTCCATGGGATAATTGATAAGGACACTTTTCAAGAACAACGATTACAAGAATTAGAAATGTTGGATGAACAATGAATAAATGCTTTGGAGCATATTAAGGCTTATCATAAATCACTTCAAAAATAGTACAATCATAAGGTGATTGAACGATCATTTTTGGTAGGTGATTTAGTCTTATATGAAAATCAAAGGAATGTGAATGCTTTACCTAGTGAAAAAGGGAAATTTAGCCCTAATTGGCTTGGACCTTTTGAGGTAATTGAGGATTTTACTTCAGGTGCTTATAAGATTGCTGATATGAATGGCGTTCCCCTTAAGGAACCTATTAATATTATGCATCTCAAACATTATTATCCCTAATACATCAAATTTTCTTCATGTATTTATGTATTCCCTATAGAATAGTTATGTCTATTTTGTAGGTTATGTGATTTGAATACATTTATACATCAATTTCATTTCTTTATTTATGTTAAGTTTTTGTGTATTGATGAAAAGAACAAGTAATCAATCATAGAACTAACTGGTCAAGAAAAATGTTCATATATAAATATCCATGAGTTTGGTACATATGCCATGGCTATCAATCTCTATCTCTACACTCTGAGGGTCCGTAGATCCCAACTCTCTCTACTTTGTGGTGTGAGGCTGAAGATCTCAGTACGATAGTTCATGTGCAACTCCTCAATATGATCATCTCATAGTTGCGCTCCTGAGCTCTCTGTAGGTCAGCCATCAATTTATCTTCTCTTTCTCTGCACATCCTTAGCTCTTTGTGGATGCATGCAAAAATATTTGCATGTCGGTCGGGATCTCTCTGCCCGATAAGGGACTCTCGCTCACTAGCTGGTAATCGATAGGATAAACATGTATCCTTCAGAACGTTGGACACAAAGCTCATCCACTCCATTACGCCAGCTGTAGAATTCAAACATATCTATCTTATAGTACTTCTTCTAAAAAAAAATTTACTTAAAATATTCTAATCAATTACATAAATCATACCTGGATCTCCCTCCTGAGTATCACCAAAGGATCTAGATAGTGGGGGCATGGAGTGACTATCCTCTCCTCGCTCGCTGTGTCTAGGTCTAGGTGGTGGTGTCTCTATATCTGCACAGGGAGGTCATCATGATCTAAATGGTACAACATGGATCACCTAATCATTTGCATATGTACTACCACCTAGGGGCATATCCTCCACTCCCTCATATGCTTCCTCATCTGCTCTCTCTTTTGCTCTTTCTCATGCCCTCTCCTCCTCCATGGGATCTCCCTTAGAAATGGGTTCCTCCTCATCTCTATGATCCTCCTCCTCCTCCTTTGGTGTGTCACCACCTTGGTACATCCTCTTTGAAAGACTTGGATCACCTGTAGGATAGTCATCAGGGAAGATGTGATGGGTCCCCTGTAGACTCCAATATCTGATATACTCTCTTCTCACACCTAAATGGGATACATTGGGATCTGCCTTTGTATCCTTAGTCTCATCTATCTTGTTATCTACAATATCTGCTATTGTGGGTCTGCATATGGCATCAGGTCTCTGATAATATCTCGTCGGATATTCATACCGAGGTACTATCTGGGGGACCCCCTGTGTCAAACCAAACTGTCTCATAACTCTATCATAGTAATATGGCATCACTTCATGACTGATAGGACCCTCTAGAAGCTTGCATTGCTAGGAATGTCTCAACTGGTGTCAATTATTTGGCCATCTTGTCATCCGATAGTATGGTCTTCATATCACATTAATACCTGGTATACAGTTAAAGCGTACCCTCCAAAAGAGGATATCTTCGTACTGCCAGACATCTGCTAGTAGATATGCAAAGGCTCTTAGTGTGCTCACATCTACCATCACTGGAACACCATGTGGTTGAGTACATGTGTAATGATCAAACATCCAAACCTCTAGCAAGGTGCACACCATAAGACTCTCCCACTGAAATCTCACTAACTGACTCTACTCATGGTAAAGATGGGCTAACATGCTGCGGCCCTGTGAGAAAACAATCATGTCACTCTCCATCATGCATATGAGATGGGTGAATGGTGCTAAGAAAACTGTACCCTTTGTGTTGTTTATTACAACCAAAGATAGTATACAAAGCATCACTCTCCGTACCAAGGGTGTCAAACCTGCTAGTATGGATGATAGAGTGATTTGATCTGATCGGGTCCTCATCTGTGGTACTCATCCCAAACAATAATCTCCATCTAAAAATACCTCAGGAGGACCCCGTTGGACTCTCGGTCTAACAAGCTCACCTTGGACTGGGTCAAGGTTGACCTTTCTCGGTCAGGGTCAACCTTTTTGGGTTAGGGTCAAATTTATCCCCAGAAAGCACAAGACCTTCCCAATTATGGTTTACTTGCAAAGGTTAGGGTCGACATAACTGGGTCAGGGTTGACCTTTTTGGGTCAAGGTCAACCTTCCCTATAAAAATAGGAAATTCTCAATCAAAAACATCAAAACAGGGAACCTACCTCAGACAATGGTTGTCCACGTGCCAGGCACTCTCTTAGGACCTCCATGCAACTTTCTCAAAGTTCCTCTCTCTTTGGCATTTTTCTCCTTGATGCCAAGCTCAGAAAATGGTAAGAATGAGAAGGTAAGTGTTCTCCATCTTATTTATAGCTTCAAATTAGGGTTTTATTAGGGTTTCATTTGAATTTACTTAGGTCAAATTTGAATCTCCCTTTACATGCATTTAGATAGGCATTCACTCATTTTATCATAACTTGAGTTTGGTAGCTCCGTTTTCAGTGTCATTAGTGGCGTTGGAATCATGATTCAGATACCTAACCTCTTCAATTTCTTTAGGAATATTTTTAATCCTCCTAAATGGTTTAGGAAAAGGACTTTTCAATAAATTTCATATCCAGTGTATAGATCTAACTTTATCACCCTGTTTCACCTTTTAGAATTAGTAAGCCGAAACAAGGGGGCATAAGGGGCTCTATGTACTTCTCAAAACCATCTTAGTAAGGCTTAGGTTCTTTATGTATTTTCATTAACCTTGTATATTTCAGGTTTCAAATACTAACGGTTTCTTGCAGGATCTCCACATTGAGGACGTGGCTATATCCTTTTTACTTTACAAATGTTTTCTTACTTTAGCTTGCATATTCACATAGTGTCATACCTAAGCTAAAGTGAGGGCTAAATGTATCATCTTAAAATGGAAGCACTTCCATTTTGGCAGGTTTAGCACCCTCGTTTAGTACATTTTCATATTAGATTTACATTTAGGATGCATATGCACTTTATTCTGTATTTCTAGGTGAAATTAGGGTTAGATCCTTTGGGTCCTCCTTAATCTCCCTTTCTATGACTCCATTTTTGGGTAGAACCTATGTATTGGATCTCCTAAATCTTCATCATACTTACTCTTTTGCCTATGTTCCTCTATCCAACATAGTGGTGTGTTTTCTCACCTTCCTAGGTCCCCAGTTGACCTGGGAATCCTGCAGATTTCCCAAGGAGACCAGCTTGAAGCCTCAGTTCTGGGTTGAGGTCAATTCTGACATGGGTCAAAATTGAGGTCAACCTTGACCTAGGTCAAGGTCAAGGTCATCCTTGACCTAGGTCAAGGTTGAGGTTGACCTTAACCTCTGTCAAGTGGTGGTCCCCACTTTCAAATCTGGAGCCTATCGAGGTTCTAAAACATAAAATAGGTCCCCAAGCCTGGATGCGAAAGTTTTTTCCCCGATATTCATATTAATAAATCCCCTCCTTTCTTAGTGATTATAATTGGACCATAATTCAAGGTGAGATTTGAATTTGGGTCCCTTGCATTGCCCTAGGAGGTCTATATTGAGATCTCTATATAAACACTCTCTTTTGCCTTCATTTGGACATGAAAAAGAATCGTAAGATGATATGATGCAATTATGATTTATGACATGATGATGAGGCAAGAAAGCAAGAGGATGATATGGAAGGACAAGACATGATGATGCATTAACACATACAAGCACTTTTATGGACAAGCCATTGTGGATCTTCTTTGGAGCAAGAGAGGCATCCTCCTTCCTTCCTTCTTCTTGGATCCACCATTTTCAACCTTCAAGCATTCAAAAGATATTATCATGGGGTAGAAATTATGGATTGTGAGTTTGGTAGGAATACTTTAGCCTTGGGGGCTTAGTATTATTTCTTTATCACATTCAAATCCATGCATTTCTTTCTCATTTTCAATTCATGTTAGGGTTTTTAATCTAGAGGATTAGATCTTGACATTACACATTCGAAGCTCTTTCCAAGAGAAACACACACACATACATTCTACTATATTCAGCTATTCATGGAGGTGGAGATCACCAAAACGGGGGTTTTCCTAAGGAAAAAACCTATATAGCCACCCCAAAACCCCTCTTTTTCAAATATTTGCAGGTGCTGTTTCAGGAGTTACAGGTTCAGGAACAGTGGAACAGAGTGCATATCCGGATACCCTTTTCAGAAAAATTTTGGGATCTGAAAATAGAATTCCTGTCAGAGACTTTGTAGGTCAATTTTTCCCTAGGTCAACCTTCCTGGGTCAATGGTGACATTGACTTGAGGGTACAAATTGAAACTATGTCAGAACAAAAAAAGATTTATGGGTTTTGTTCGTCTCTGCGTTTCCATTCCAGATCTGGTCTTAGATTTTCTAGAAACTCAACACAGGCTTTAGAAAATGGCATTTTCCAATCTGATATGATGTGAGGTAGGTATTTTACTCCATTCATCTTTGCTTTCAATTCCAAGTCTATATCCATTATCAAATACAAATTAAATGTAAATGGTTAAATTATGGCATTGGTCTCTTTTATATATGAATCTCTATTATACAAACTCTATCTAGGAGGCCATCCATATTTTCTACCTTACAACTATTAACTTTATGAGCTGCTGATAATGGTCATAGAATACATCATGCTAATGGAAATATGTTAAGGTGTTATTTTAGAGAAGTGTTTGGAAACACGTTTGGATGCTACATGTAAAATATTAACTTGTTGTGATGGCTGGCGAGACAATGAAATTGTCAAGACAAAAATTAACAGGAATGAGATGATTCTATCACTATGGTTATGTGTTTGATTGCTTTTGTGTTCGGTTGTTTTTGGGAGGTTATCTGAAGATCCTAGATGCTAATATTACAACCGCGATTCATTTTGAGAAAAGATATGAGATTATTCAAAGGATAAACAATGATATTTGAAAAGTGCTAAGTTTCTAAACGGCTAACGGTTGATCGGTATTGGTGATTTACATCATTGTTGTAGTAAAATATTATTGGTAAAAATTCATTGGAGAATGTGCATGGATAGATGGAAACAATTTTTTAATGGTTATAGCATTGAGATGAGCTTGTAAAGATGATTTGAGCAAGCTGATTGGTCAAGAAGGAAATACTTGATGAAATAATTTAATTTCTTGATTAAATCTGAAAATGGAAAGGCGCGGTCAGTAAATTTCAAATTGGACATAGAGATATGTGATATGAAGCCAAGTTTATGGTTATATTGAGAAGGTATTCCATTTTAAGGTTTTCTATGGCGATGGAAACCTAAGAGAGAAGGAAAGTAGTATAAACAAGAAAAAGAAGATGGTGAATATGTTGTTGATCGTGTGTTGGTGAAGAAGGAAGAAGAGATAGAGGGTGCGGTCTAGGTGAGTGTTAGAGAAGAATGTGAAATTTTTTTTTTGAGCTACAGAGGATCTGTTCAAGAAAAGGAGGTTTCTATTTCATAGATCATTCTTACCTATTGTTTCCTGACAGCTACAACAGAGTGCTAGAAATCCTCAAGTGAGGTAGATCCTTACATATATTTATTGTATTGTAAATCATCTAACAAGGTGATAATTTGTCAAGTATTCTAAGTCCTCTCACAAGGCTACCTCTCACAAGGTACACATTTTTTATAAGCTTTAGGTAAAGCCTCTCACAAGGTTACATTTTGTCATGTATATGTAAATTCCTTTAATAGGGTAAAGCCTTTCATAGGGCGTACTTTAGAAGAGTAAAAATTTGTGGGTGCCATCCCCACCTTGTTTTTTTTCCCTAATTTAAGTTTCCAGGATACCAAAAATCTTGTGTCTTTGTGTTTAATGTTTTGTGGTTGCACATTTACATTTGATTATTGAGTTGCTTCTTTGGTGGATAAGTGAAAAGTGTTTAAATGTTGAAATCGATATATTACTGATTCAACCCTCCTCTCAGTACTCTCATCATAGTAAGGTTAAAAATTGGTATCATATTTGGTCCATGGAGAAGATGTTTAACAACTTGAGGCAAAGATCCTGACAAGATGAGGAGAAAGAAAGGTCCTAAGTTCAACAAAGATAGTTAAACAGTATGGTGTGCAAGGATGAAGTTGTATGTGTAAGGAATGGGTGATTAGTACTAGGATCATGTGACTAAAATTTATGTTCTCCCTAATGGAACCATATATGCTGATCAGGTGAAGAGAAAATAAGATCACACTACAATTATGGAAGCAATAGAAAGTACCTTATCAGATGCAAAATATATCAATGTGCAAGATCTTGACATTACTTATGATATGTGGGAGAAACTGAATTGTCTATGGAGGAGATTCACATGTGCAAAAAGCTAAGGTAGATAGCTTAAAGGGAAAATTTGATGACATGAGGATGAATGAAGGAGAGAACATTGAACAATATAGTTAGAGAATCAAGGAGGCAATGAATAAAATCAGAGGAGTTGGTGGATCCAACACTGAAGATGATGTGGTAAGAAAAATCTTGAGAAATTTATTGCCACATTATGCAATTAGAGTTTCTTCTATACAAGTAAGGTATTTAGGTACTATACTGGTTACTGTTGATTCTTTGGTTGGAAATTTAACTGCCTTTGAATTGAGAAATTATGATAATAGCATGCCTAGAACTGATGCAACATTTAATGCCCATCTAAACTATAGAAAGAATTTTGTGCCTATTAGTCAAATTTCTTTAGTATCTTATGGAAGTAATATTGATGATATCATATCTGAGGAAAAAGAAGAAGAGGAATTGGAAGCTTTGTTTGCTAGAAGGTTACCTAGAGGAAAGGGAAAGTATAAAGGAAAATAAACCTTGAAATGCTTTGCATGTAGTAATATTGGACATATCACATCAATGTTCCCTGAAAACAATAAGAAAGAAAAGAACAATAGATACAAAGATAAAGGAAAGAAAGCATGTTATCTAGATGAGGAAGGTGTTATAGATAATGAATCAGATGATGATGATGATGTTGAGGAGTTGTCTTTTTTTTCTGTGAAGGAAGATAAGATAAAAGGTATTGAGACTACATTGATATCAACTATGAACATGAGTGAGAAGTGGATTATTGACAGTTGTTGCACACATCACATGACCGATGAGAAGAGTAAATTCATTGAGCTTGAAGAATTTGATGGAGGATCAGTTAAGTTTGGTAATGACATCCCCTATATGGTAAAAGGTAAAGGGACAATGGCACTGAATGACAATACAAACTATGATTATGTCTACTAGGTATCAGGATTGAACTACAACTTGTTGAGTGTTTCTCAACTAAATAAGAAAGGATTTGATCTGGAATTCCATGAAGGAATATGCAAGATAAAGAACAAACAAGGAAAGATGATTTATACTGGAGGATTGACAAGAGGTAACTTATTCTACTTAAATCCATCTGTTAAGAAATGCTTGATTGGAAAGGTAGAAGACAGTTGGTTGTGGCATAAGAGGTTTTGTCATGCTAACTGATCAAAGGAAGTAAAAACAAGGCTAATAGAGGCCTTGCCTACCTTGTGAAACCTGATAATGTTGTTTGTAAAGATTGTCAATTTGGGAATCTTACTAGTTCTATATTCAATAGTAAAGGCTACACATCTAAGAATATACTTGATTTGGTGCATAGTGAGTTATGTGGTCCTATGAGAACTCAAAGTTATTATGGAGATAAGTACTTTATGTTGTTTTTTGATGACTATTTAAGGATGATGTGGACTATGTTCCTTAAAGATAAATCATAAGCTTTTCATATGTTCAAGATTTACAAAGAAAGAGTGGAAAAGGAAACCGATAGGAGCTTAAAATGCTTAAGGTCAGATAGAGGTGGATAATTTACATCACATGAATTCATTGCCTATCGTGAAGAAGGATTAAAAGACAAATGTCTGATCCTAGGAAACCATTACATAATGGAATAGTTGAAAGAGGAAACATGTCAGTGGTTGAATGTGCTAGGACTTTGATGATGCAAAAGGGTGTCGCAATTTTTTTTTGGAGAGAAGCATTTAGCACTCCCGTATACACTTTGAACAGATTTTTGATCAAGAAAAGAACATGAAAGATACCTTATGAACTGTGGTATGGAAACACTCCTAATATAAGTTATTTCAAAATCTTTGGTAGTAGATTCTTTATTAAGAAGGATGAAAAAAAAGGAAAGTTTGAAGCTGAAATTGATGATGGAATATTTTTGGGGCATTTATCTAAGAGTAAATCCTACAAGTGTTTAAACAAGAAGACAAATAAGATCATTTAGAGCGCTAATGAAAAATTTGATGATTTTTCTAATGAATATGATGAAGAAAGCAAGTGGAAACATGAAGATTACGATGGGATAACATATATGCAACCTGGGATGGAAGATGAACCTGTTGAACAAAATGAACAAAGACAAGAGGAAAAAGCAAATGATGATACACTTGTTCAGAATGAAGCTGAGGAACAGAGATCAGAGCCTACCTTACCAATGTATGTTAAGTTGAATAACTCTTCTGAGCTCAAATAATTGGAGATAATAATGCTGGAGTATTAACTAGAAGGAAAGCTAGAGAGAGTACCTGCTTACTTGCTAAGTTTGAGCCTAGAACTATTAGGAATGCACTGAAAGATGATGATTGGTTTAATAAAATGAGAGAAGAGATAGAATTTATATAGAAGAATGAAACTTGGACTCTATTACCCCAAATGGTAGATAAGAATGTGATTGGAACTAAATGGGTATTTAAAAATAAAATGGATGAAACAGGAGAAGTGGTGAGAAACAAGGCAAGATTTGTTTGCAAAGGATATGCACAAGAGGAATGATTGGATTATGGTGAGACCTTTGCACCTATTGCTAGATTAGGAGTAAGGATACTACTCGCTTATGCATCTTGGGTATGTGCAAGATCATGGGGGGCCAAAAAGTGGCGATGTGAAAAAAATCCACTTTTCACTCGTCCAAAAGTGCATGAAAGTGCTTGTTGACTTATTAGTAGGCCTGGGTATTAGTACACCTGGGCAAACCTGACACCAAAGCACAAGCCTAATCGGGTACCCGAAACCTGTGGCATAAATCAAAAACCCACGGGCCGATTTTCTCATTTCTCCCATCGCTTTAGGTTTCCAAAATGGCTAGAAATATCATATACATGATTTTTTTAGGTACCTGATTTCTCCAACAACAAATTCGACTCCAATGCTTATCCGGTAAGTAAATTCTTGTTATTTTTAGATTGATTTTTTTCATTTTCATGTTAAATGTAGTTTTTTGGTAAAAATGGGGTTTTGTATTGATTTTTTTAATAATATATGAAATCAATTTCAAATTTATATTTGTTTATTATTTAATCAAGCACGGATGACAACAATGAAGATAATAACCCTCCCTTGCCAAATAATGATCCCCAAAACAATCCAGAACTGCTTCAAAACCCTCAATCTTTAGAGGATTTGATACAACAGAATCTGAACACTGTACAAGGCTTCAAAGACACATATAAAAATATACATACCTTAGCTCCTATGCTTGCCACCCTAAATACCATTGTTGAAAACATTGACACCCTTACGCAGCAACATAATGCTGCTCTTCATTGGCGTGATGATATGCACTACCAATTTGATGACGGGCTTGACCATGATGGGATTGCTGCCCTTAATATAAATAAGGAAGATATAGCCTCCCTTTTTGTTAATCCTAAAATCAGATTAAAATTTGACCCCAAAAAGCCAAAATTATCAATAAAATGGTGCACAAACAAAGCAATGTGCACACACTTTTGGGATCGCTGGTGGATGGTTTTTGATAAACCACCCCATAGCAATTTGGAGCTCCCTTTTTATTTCATAAAAAAATTGTATGCTGAGTTTATGCTTGGTCACAATGTTAATTATTGGAGCATAAGGCCCAACATGGGTGTAGGCTGAGGAGCTCCTCAGACTAGGCCATTTTCCCAGTGCAAAAAGGCCACTACCTTTGTCCCCCCCCACTAATGT
>MU228328.1:1495608-1542014 GCA_018584345.1 Thuja plicata
TTTGTACTGCTGCATTGAAATCTATACTTTTCACCAATCATATTAACTTTTTTTTAGAAAAGGCCTAGTATTTTAGAAACTACATTCAATTTCCTACAGATTCTATTCTTACAACTTTTTGATATTAAGTTTATAGCTAGTTCAAATTTTCACGTCAAGTTGACTAACCCTAATTTTGCTGATTTTTCATTGCCACTTAAGGGCATAGTTTGGCCCCCCATGATCTTGCACATACCCTCTTACAAGAAATTCAAGGTTTATCAAATGGATGTGAAATCTTCTTTTCTGAATGGTATACTAGAAGATGAGGTTTATATTGAACAACCTGAAGGTTTTGAGAAGAACGATGGATAAAATTTGGTTTGCAAATTGAAGAAGGCACTGTATGGACTGAAACAAGCACTGAGAGCATGGTTTGAGAGACTGCACTCATATCTTATAAAGATTGGATTTATTAGAACAAGTGCCATTAACAATGTTTATCTAAAGGTTGATGAAGAAAACAATTTACTACTTCCTGAATTCTTTGTTGATGATAAAATATTTGGAGGTAATGATGACCTAAGTAGAGCATTTGCTGAACAAATGAGAAATGAATTTGAAATGTCAATGATAGGTGAGATAAAATACTTCATTGGCTTGCAAGTTTCACAACTTGATAATGGTATCTACATCAGTCAGTCTAAATACATCAAAGAGATATTGAAGACCTTTGGACATGAGGAATCAAAACTTGTTGGAACCCCAATGGTTACAAGTTCAAAATTGTCTAAGGATGATGAATCTGATGAAGTTGATCAGACTATGTACCGATCTATGATTAGAAAGCTACAGTATGTTGTGCATAGTAGACCAGATATTGCACAAGCAGTTGGTTTGGTTGCAAGATTTTCAACAAATCCTAAGGAAACACACTTGACTGCAGTAAAGAGGATATTCATATATTTAAGAGGAATAAAAGATTATAGACTTTTGTATGGTTACAAAGGAGATTTTTCTCTAAGTGATTATACTGATGTTGATTGGGATGGAAATGTGGATGACATGAAAAGTACAAGCGGTGGAGCATTCTTCATGGGTGAAAGACTTGTTGCTTTGAAAAGTAAGAAGTATAGTTCTCTATTTCACAATCTACCGTTGAAGCTGAATATGTTGTTGCTGCCATCAATTGCACTCAGGTGGTATGGATTAAGAAACTACTTGAAGGTATAAAAGAAAAGGTGACTTGACCTATTTTTATTCACTGTTATAATACTAGTTCTATAAACATTTCTAAGAATCCAGTGATGCACTCTAATACTAAACATATTGCTATAAAGTAACATTTTCTTAGAGCACAAGTTCAAGAGAAAGAGGTAAGGTTGGAATACATTCCAACCCGACGAATAGATTGTTGATATCTTTACTAGGCCTCTACCTAAGGATAAGTTTGAATAACTGATAAGTAAGTTAGGGGTCACTCCCCTATCTGCACTTAAATGAGAAGATGTTGTAGTGCATCAATCCTAGAGCTTTACTATTGTATCTTAACTTGGATTGATGTATTAGTGACAACTCCTGGAGTAGGAGTAGTTAAGTTGTAAAATATGTTGAATGGGAAATCAGAGAGAAGATGTTGTTGATTGGCAACTTTGGCATTGTTGTCAAAGAGGGATAATGTACCATCAATGCATTGGTATTGTTATTTTTACATACAGTGAGCTAAATGGTGTTTACATCCTAGGGGGAGACACTACATCGATTGGAGTCCACAAGGCTAATGATTGGAAGCTGAGAAGTTGAAGATGGAGCTGAACCTGAAGAATATATGAATGTGATCAGTTGGTTAGTCAAATTGCTTTGGGACACAAAAGTAAAGAGACAAATAGGTATGTGTTGATTTGTTGCGTTTCCATCAATGCGAAAGGGGGAGATTGATGACATAACTAATGGAGAGCAATGAAGTGAAGGAAGTGGTTGATCATATGTGTAAGGTAAAGTGGTTTAGAGCATGATTTTATGATCAGACATGACAAATATGGTTGAGAAATGATCAATTGTGGTATTATCATCGATGTCAACTATTAACTTTATGGGCTGCTGATAATGATCGTAGAATACATCATGCTAATCGAAATATGTTAAGGTGTTGTTCAACAGAAGTGTTTGGAAACATGTTTGGATGCTACATGTAAAATCATAACTTGTTGTGATGACCAGTGAGACAGTGAAATTGTTAAGACAATAATTAACAAGAATAAGATGATTCTATCACTGTGGTTATGTGTTTGATAATTTGTGTTTGGTTGTTTTCTGGAGGTTACCTGAAGCTGCTAGATGTTAATCCTACAACCGTGATTCATTTTGAGAAAATATATGAGATAGTTCAAAGGATAAACAATGATATTTGAAAAGTGCTAAGTTTCTAAATGGCTAAAGGTTTGATCAGTATCGGTGATTTACATCCTTGTTATAGTCAAATGTTATTGGTTAAAATTCATTGGAAAATGTGCATGGATAGATGGAAACAATTGTTTAATGGTTATATCATTGAGATGGGCGTGTAAAGATTATTTGAGCAAGCTGATTGGTCAAGTAGGAAAATACTTGATGAAATAATTTAATTTTTAGATTAAATCCAAAAATGGAAAGGTGTGGTCACTAAATTTCAAATTGGACATAGAAATATGTGATATGAAGCCAAGTGAATGGTCAACTTGAGAAGGTATTATGTTGTAGGGTTTTCTATGGTAGTGGAAACCTAAGAGAAAAGGAAAGGAGTATAAACAAGAAAAAGAAGATGGTGAATATGTTGTTGATCATGTGTTGGTGAAGAAGGAAGAAGAGACAGAGGGTGCGGTCCAACCAAGTGTTAGAGAAGAATGTGAATAATTTTGTTTGAGCTAAAGAGGATCTGATCAAGCAAAGGAGGTTACTATTTCACATATCATTCTTACATGTTGTTTCCTGACAGATACAACAGAGTGCTGGAAATCCTCAAGTGAGGTAGATCCTTACAAATATTTATTGTCTTGTAAATCCTCTAACAAGGTGACACTTTGACAATTGTTCTAATTCCTCTCACAAGGCTACCTCTCACAAGGTATGTAAGCTTGTTATGAGCTTTAGGTAAAAACTCTCACAAGGTTACATTTTGTCATGTATATGTAAATGCCTTTAACAGGGTAAAGCCTTTCACACGACATACTTTAGAAGAGTAAAAATTTGTGGGTGTCATCCCCACCATTGTTTTTCCCTAATTTGGGTTTCCACGATACCAAAAATCTTTTGTCTTTATGTTGAGTATTTTTTGGTTGCACATTTACATTTGATTGTTGATTTGCTACTTTGGTGGATAAGTGAAAACCATTTAAATGTTGAAATTGGTAGATTACTGATTCACCCCCCCTCTCAGTACTCTCATCATAGTAAGGTTAATACTAAGAGGGTATTTGCCTCAACTTTTTAAATTAATCCTCTCTGTCATTAATAGTGGTGAGGGAAAGTTGTTGGGTGCTCATTCTACCACTATTGTTACCACCTTTGGGTACCTCTCATTGACAACCATCCTATGTGGCAGAGGGAGTTTTAGTTACTACACGGGTAACCTCTAATTCATCTTCAAACAAAGGGTTAGTCAGAGAAATATTAAAACTTGAAACATCATATTTTCTACCACATCTTCAATTCTTTATTTCCTTAGCCAAGGTAACATCACCCTCAATGTTACAATTAGGAAGATTCTGAACATATACATTCTCTTTATTAACTACTATAGATTCTTGATTATTATTGACAGTAGGGGTTTAGTTAATTGGGTCACCGTGAGGGGGACAACATTAAATTTTCCTTTATGAAAATTCTTTAATGGTGAGTAATCCTTTTGAGTATGTCCATCAAGTTTACAATGAAAATATGCATTTAAATTACCTAGAATATAGATGTCCCAAGAAAGCGTGTCTCCTTCAATAGCCATAAATTTTTTTTGGTATAATAATCGTAGGGTTTAAAGAAATTAAAACTCTTGCATTCAGGTGAGGGAGGGTAACCCTCAAAGCCTCAATGTGTAGGACATTGTGAAGAGGTTACAAAATCCAAGGCAAAAATGACCAATATTCAGGTGGAACACCTTTTATCTCTAGCCAGTTTGGGGAAGACCTTGTGACAACTTTGCCCAAGTCACCCTTACGCGACCATGGGAAGGCTCAAAATAAAGATTGTCCAACATTCCAGAATCCTTTCTTGAGGATCCATTCTTACATGTCATGGGTTTTTAGCAACACCATGAAAAACCCTTTTTACATCTATGACAAAAATTAACATAAATTCTCATTTTTTCCCCAATACAATATTTAGCCAAACATCAAAGAATTTACGAGGTAGTAAAACATTGGTGTCCATGCAAACAAAAAAGATAGCCATATTTCTAAACCGAGACTGTTAATTTTTTATAGGCTTAACCATATCATCATTTGGATTTAATAAGAGAATTTTTGAGCCATGTAGGGAAGACTTACCAATTCTTCCCGCTCCAGGGTATCCATCTTTGAGGAAGCCTCCATCTCTATAGGCCCCCAATACTCCTCCTGGTTCCAGTCTGTTGTCTTCCACCATTCTTCCATGAAAGATGGTTGAATGAGGGCACACAGTGTGAATATCTTCGGTAACAACTTGTCTATAAGATGGTTTCAAGGTGCCAAACCCCACGAGTGAAATAAAAGCGGTGTTGGGCTTCAAGTGGTTGAACCCCAGAACAAGTGGGTGAACAAAGAAGGGCTCGCACATACGAGATATCAGAAACAAAAACAATAAACCCAAGCACAAATCAATCATAAAAATCAAACAATAAATGCAAGAAAACAACGAAAACAACGATCTTCGAAGAAGGTGAGGTGTATGTTCACCTTCTTTGATATGCTTAGTTGCATAAACAAATGTATTTACATATCACTTGACATAGCAAATAATTAAAAGATATGAATATATAGATTTTACAAATAGAGTAATGAACATGGATAACTAAATAGATTATAACTCACCAAATCAAAATTGTTAGAATGTATGGACCCAAAATATTTCTAATCAGTAAGTATAAAATTTTAAACTCAAAGTCAATAAAGATTTTGGAAAATGGAGTGTTCAAATTATATATCCAGAACATACAAACAAAGGAAAGCATGCAATTAAAAATGTGCAACGTAACATGGGCAAGCGTAATCACACTCTTAGACAATCATTTTCTTCTTGAATGAATTAGAAAGCTTCTAGATACAATAATCACATGTCGGCAATGCCGGTGGCAAACATAAACGCTTTAAACTCAACACTTTCTACCCATTACGGTGAAGAGGTAGAACACACATCTACTCTCCAGTTCTGATACTTCTGAATATAAATTTTTCTTGTTCAATGTTTCCAGACAATGTCACGTTCCTACTTACACATTTCCTTTTGAAATTGCTTCACCCGCGTAAGCCCCGGTTCTCCGCAAATCCGCAAACGATCGGAATGTGGTCGCCACAACTGTTCAAACGAGTGCGCGCCCCTGGCTGGATGAAAATGAGCGAAACCCAATTTTATTCAACCCAGTGCTCCGGTTCTGCCGTTAAACCGCTTGCTCTCGGCGGGCTGAGGCACAAACCGCTCAGAAAACGTCCTGAGAAACGATGCCGGGTTAACAGAAATGCTACCCCACCGCTCCGATCGCGCTCTACAGGCTGCGTTGCCGAGGGAACCAGAAAGAGGCGTTCCCTTAGAACAAGACGGGCCCTGCGCAAATTGAAAGCTGCAACTTTTACGCAACCCGGGCGTGAGACCCTCAGACGTGGCAATATACCACTCCGTTGGCTGTTCCAACTCTTTTCGCACTCTTACCAAACAATGCCCCGCCGAATCGTGGCTCGTCGGCGGAGCTCCCTCATCATTGGACTGGCCGCCATTGCAGTCCGTCGCAACCGTCGACTGTTCCGGCGGCGTCTGTGTGGAAGCTTCCACGAATGCGACCTCGGCGCTCGCACGTGCAGGGTCGGGCAGAAGGCTGGTGCGGCACAACGGGCACGTTGTGTTAGAGCAGAGCCACATGTCGATGCACTCTGGATGAAAGGCGTGGCTGCACTTGGGAAGCAGGCGTAGCATTTCTTGGCCTTGGAAGTCGCTCAAACAGACGGCGCATTCGGAGCCCTTGGCCTCATCCGATTTGAGACCCTTCACCAGACTGTAGCTGAAAACCGGGAAGCTCTCGATGACCGATCGTTCCAGTCCCCGAGGGGCTTCTGCGTTGTCGTTATTCACCGGCCCAACCCGTGCCGAAGGCCCTGTCCGGTCGTCGTCCATGATGCAGCGCCGGATGTAAATGGAGAAAACCCCCATGAAGAAGAGAATACTGAGAAACACAACGATGACGATAGCGACGGCTGGATTGAACTGGGTCTTGAAACTGTTCGGGTTATTTTCAGCGGCGTTGCCATTGTTGTGTGCGAAGCTCACTATTTTCAGGTTGCCTGCAAGGAAAGAAATTTCATCCGCGGGGGACAATTCAACGAACTTCCTCATCTTCCCCAAACCAGAGGAAGCGCCTAAGAAAATCCACAATCTGAATCGCATAAATTGAGGACTTTTAGAGTCTCTAGTCGTTTTCTGCCACCAACTCTTTTGCTGGATTAGTCCATGTATGGTTATACTTATTGTGAAGAGTCAAGATGCGTGTAGAAGCAAAGGAGGGCTTGACTTTTGTGTCCGTTGGGCCAGAGAGAGTATCTTTCCACATGCTTTCCTGACGGTGAATGGCCGCCTCCCACTAAATCCACATGGATCCAGCTCGACGTGGACTATAGAGACCATTAAGTACTTTTTTTTTTTACAGAAGAAGAACAGACTTTTACCAACTTTGTCTCTTTTGGCAGTGCAGACCAATTGTTTTGTCATGGCTTTTTCTTGGAAATTGTAGTGACCACTATTTAACGCCTCGAATCCCTAGCAAAAATGGCGAAGTATGTTGCAAGATGGGAAAAGGGAAAAAATGCTAGTGTGAATTAGGACATGGTCGGCGGGCCAGGAGGTGATCTGTTAAGTTCTAGAAACAATGAAGGGTGTCGATTGGAAGGCAGCGAAATAAATAATAAGAATGTCCGTTTCAAACTCTTTGGCAAAGGGTCAATGTTGTACAAAACCAAGAAAAATGCCGAGTAAATGTTTTTCATTGTTCAGTCCGCACGTGACATCAAACAGGGCCCTTGATTTCAGAGCTCTTTGTTATTATGTAAAGTAGTAATTTGGAGTAGATTGTGTTTTGAATCACATTCTATGATTCCCTACCGGAATGATTTGAATTTTAACTAGATAAATTATGAAGTGTGATTCAAAATATTGGTGATAATAGAATTTATAGTTAGTTTTGTTCATTCAAACAAAAATAATCATATTAGATAAATAATTTGTTTATTTAATTTTAGCCATCTATATTTAGTATCAAAGAAAAGTTTATATTCGATAAATAGTTTTTATTTATTAATTGGAAGCTAGTTATTGTCTTCATCGTTTTATAAAAACTTAGTTACTATGTTTGTATGTTAATGGTTGGCCTTTTGTGCATCAATATGAAAAATAGAGCATTATCTAAAGATGTTTCTAGAAGCTCTTGGGAAATGTTTTTTTTTTTTAGTTTTAAATATTAATAAAAATGTTTTTAAACTTTTTTTCAAAGGAGGCATTGGGACTTTTCATGACACACTTCATTTTGTTTTTGGTAAAATATGCTCATTTTTTATAGGTTAGTTTCAATCTAGTCTCAAGTATTAACAATTTTTGAAATCAATCAAGTTTTCAAGATTGGTTGATCCTTATGCCCAACTTTTCCTATGGTTGGATAGACTATTCAAAATTATTACTATGTCCTTTTGAAAGTTTTTTGAAATTCATTAACACAAAGAAGAAATTAGCTTGCAAGATTTTCCCATTCAACTAAACCAAAATTCGATTCACTTCATTATTTTTGAGTTCAATTCACTTAAGAATCGCTATAAAAGGAAGTAGTGTGAATGAATATTATTTAAGTCCTTTTCGAAAATGTGATGTCTATATAAACTTTAGCAAACAAAAGTGAAATGTTCACTTCAGTTCACTTCTCCCACAAGTGACTTATATAGCTAAATTTAATATTTCTGGAACTCTGGTGCTCAATTGAATTAGAGTGTTATAATCATGTTCATATTTTACGTTCACTCAGACAATTTTAGAAGTCATACAATCTTTACATCATCGTGGAATTCACTAGGCTAATTATGGAATGGAACCCTTAAACATTACACTACCAAATGGTTCAATTCTATTTTCTTGCAAGCCATCAAATGATGACATATGTATTAAGTCATGTTGAAATCAACAACCCCAAGTAAGCATTGAGTCACGCTTACATAATGGTGGTGTCATCTTATTTTAGAAGTCACATCATCGTCAAAATATTTTATCTAAATTAGATCTTATTTTTTAAGTGACATAAATGTCAAAATATTTTATCTAAATTAGACATGAAAGAATTATTAAGTTGATAGGTTTAGTACACATGTGTTTTCTTATTAGAGAAATCATAACTAAATTTCCCATAAGAGATAATATTTTGAAAAAGTGATATTCATAACAAAAAAGTCTTAAAGTAAAAATGTCCACAATCTAATATTAACAAAATAAAATCTATATATTGTAAAAAAGTAAAGCCCATCTAAACCCAATACACAAAAAATCATAATTACAAGGCTTAGTTCTAGTTAAATTTTTTGTAATATTGTTATCTCACCATGTGCACTAATGATCCACCAAACTCCATTATGCATTGATTTCATATCGTTTCTCATGGATTTTATAAGTTTTTTAAAAATTAAAGGCAACAAATAGAATAATGTCCTTTATAATATGAGGAGTTGGAGCTACATACACATTAAGTTCATATCAACTTCTGAAAAGAGAGATCACATAATATGGTTTAGTTCAAAATACTACAAGCATAGAAACCAAAGAACAAAATAGGACTAAGGATTACTAGTCCTAGCAGCCTTTCATATTGCTACTAGTATTGCATACATGTCATAATCATAAGTGCCAATAGTGACACAATCAACTCAAGACCACATATTTGACCACTGGTTGGTACCTATCTCTTGGATCCCTAATAACTTTTGTAATGTTTATCTTGTTTGCATTTATGAGATGTACTTAACTTGACGTTGTTATGGCTTTGTACCTATAGATGCTTGGGTTGTAAGTGTATAGTGATCTTTATGACTTATGATGTATTTGAATGATCAATCATTGTTGTGATGCATTGAAATGTTTGTGTGTGTGTATTCTTTAGTGTCTAATTCCTTTTAAAGACCTAATCTACTTTTGTGTTATGATGATTTATGTGATGACAGTGGTAAGATGTTATACCTAATGTTAATTGTGTTTTAAGTTAGTGATGTTCAAGATCTTGTTAAATATGAATTTAATGCAAGTGTGAATTAAAGGTGATTATGACATATAAATATGTGTTGAGATGAAACAATATTATGATTTAGATATGCTATGTTTTAAGATATTAATATTGATGTAGAAAGTAAAGGATTATGTATATTGAATCAGTTGTATTCTATAAATTAATATATTGTGATATTTTACCTTGTTCATGAAATCATATGCATTGACTGTGTGTGTGTGTGTGTGTGTGTGTGTGTGTGTGTGCAGGTACCCTTGATATTTGGTGAGTGATGTAGGTATCAGGTATTGAGTCCACCTGGCTCCATAGGTTTGAGTGTACCCTAATCATGGTTAACATGAGATATTATATTGGGCCAAATTATCACTATTCCTTACTCATTGTCATTAATCAATTATGATTCCTCATATGTTTACCATTATATACCTTATCTATTGTAGATGGCAATGTTTGGGAAACCCTAAATCCCTCTTGTGGTCAACCAATAAAGAGTGCTTATGTAATTGTGGTTAATTACATTTTACTATCAATTTTAATGTAAAAATAAATTTTAAAATTGTATTTGGCAATGTCATATTGGAAAAGCTAAAATGTGTCTTGTGTATATTTTTTTAATGCACATTGCATGATTAGGGCATATTGATGAACAAGGGAATTAGAAATATAATTTATTTGATCAATATTTTACTATTTCCAAAAAAGTAAAAATGTTAATGGGGTTTTATAATGGAAATGATCCCATTCTTTCAACACTTGGTCATTTTTAGAGTGGAGTTCTTAAGACCCTCATACGCTTGGAGTTTGAGATGAAGACTAGGGGAGAATTGTTGGAGGAATTTAGTGGGAATTGTTGCATTACATTGGGATTATGATGAAGATCTATCTACTTTGTGGATTTGTGGATTCATTTTGTATATTTCAAGTTCTTTAGCTTTTCAGTTTGGTGTGAAATCGAGGTAGTGACCTCACATATTACTATTTCGTCTATCTTTTCAATTCTTGTTGTTTGTAAATGATTCAATGGATTGAAAGTAACATTTTCTTTATGGAAATCATTTTATTTTATTCTGTATTCAATTTGTTATGGGAGAAATTGGGGAAATTCTATTTATAAAATGTTATTATGATAAAATTTTAATTGAATGGACATTTGTGGAACTAATTGTGAAATCTAGAACTGTTGGGTAGTTAGGAACAAAAAGGGTATTTTCAAATATTTGAGATTTGAAACTTGAAAATTTCAAGTTCTTGAAGGTATTTTCATGGTGGAAAACATTGTTCACTAGCTTTTGGAGAAATTGGAAAATATGTTTATAAGTGGAATTTTTGGTATTTCTTTATTAATTTTAATGTGGTAGGACAGAGGTTGTATATGCAATTTTGAATGTGGACTGTTCTATATCTCATTTCATGTGATTAGTGAGAATTGAGTAATTGTGACTATTTGTAATAGTAGAATTTTGAATGATTATTTTTCATTGTCTTTCACATTGTGGATTTTGGTTTCTTTTCCTCGTTCATGGAGAACGAGAAGAACCTTAGGATTAAGTACTAGAGTGGGTTGAGGGAGTGGCTCCCAACCTTTCTGTAGCCTAAAATGGCACAATGACAATCACTGTTGTGTGTGTGTCATTTAATGTATTATTTAATCAAGTGATAACTAATTAGAACATGGGTAATAAACTAATCAAGATAATCAAATGGTCATTGTATGCCTTGAGAGCTCATCTAAGCTAAGGATGATTTGATACTCAATTGATAAGTGTGACATGTTTTGGACACAACAAATTCAATAATGATATTGCTATGAGGATTCAATTGTGTAGTTTTTGAACTTCAAACTCATTGACTCATGTTTCGTGAGTAGCGCTTCACAGGAAACCATCTCTAATGAGAGTAAATGGAAACTCAACACTCATTGTATCTAGGTGATGTTCATAGAGGTGAAGCATTGGGCCTTCTCCGGAGGTCATTCATCCCAGTGCTAGTCCAACTCAAGCACACTTAACCGTGTAGTTTCCTTCAAAAAGTCCACTTAGCTTGCTATCCTATTTGCAAAACAAACTAAACTTTAAATGAAGAGTTAAGACTTGTATTGCCAAAAACTAATTAAATTGTAAGAATTATGACAAAATATATACAATTTTGAGATTTCAAAAAATAATTATTGTACTCTCTTTTAAAACAAATAAATTAAACAAACAAATTAATAGAGAAAATGTAAAATTAATAATTTTCTTTAAAAGATTATAAAAATTATTTCACCTCTCAATAATGTAAAAATAGATTAAGGGTGTTTCTCTTCTGGGCTAGGCCCATTTTGGTTTATAATGCTTCTGTTTCTGGGCTAAGACCCTTGTTTCTCTAAACTCTAGGCTTTTGCCCATATGACCATCGCGGAGTGACTTTTCGTGTCATAATTTTCTTATTAAGTTGTATTTATAAGTTACTTAAGTTAATATAATCTAATCTGTAATTTTATTAAAAAAAAAATTAAAAGAAATTATTTCTTTACATATAAATATATATTCAAACTTAAATTTATATTTATATTTATAAAAAAGGAATCATTTATTTTCTGTTTGACAACTAGGAAGTTTAGGTGGGAATCTTCATTAGGTACTCCATAAGTTAATATAAACCTTTTTTAAATAATTAAAAAATGATTCTTTTAATAATAAATCAAAATGGGCCTAGCCCAGAAGAGAAACGCCCTTAATCTATTTTTAACAATCTTAAACGACACATTATGATTAATAAAATACAGATCCTTTAAGTCTTATACCCTACTTAATATTTTCAATATTTTCTTTAAATTGTGAAGTATCTTTTGACTATAATATCATTTGTTACACGATACGGCAACAAAAACCTGCAACAGATACGTACACAAATCTTATATTATACCTTTCCCTGTTTCAGGTTTTAATTGCCAGTAAAAGAGGGCCGTGGCCCGGCGTTTTGTATACACATCAGGAAAATAATTATCTAAAATTTAACGCTGATGGAGAATGATGCACAGACCTTTGCCGTATACAGCGATAGACTGTGCCTTGTTAGACTTGAACTTCAATGATATTGCCTCTCCTTAGCAAATAAACCTTTTCCTTTGTTCCAATTACACAGCGCTTTTACTGGCATGCCTGGAAGATCCCGATCCGCCATGAGAGCACTCTGTTCCATCTCCAGCAATTGCACGCATAGAAAAAGTCCTTAAAAACGAAGCCGGATTGATAGAAATGTTCCCCCACCTTTCCGAATTCGATCTGTTCTCCATAGAACAAGACGGCTGATGCATGCCCGCAAAGCTACTGTACAAACCGGGCGTGAGAGCATTAGCCGTAACGATGTACCACTCGTTGCCCTGCTTCAACGACTGTCCCGTCGAATCGTAGCTCGCAGCTCCAATCGTTGCCTCGTCGTTTGAAAAATCGTTGTCTTGCCTGCTGACTCCCCCCCCGTTGTCCACGACAATCGTGAGCTGCTCATCAGACAACTGCGCTTCGGCAACGCTGAAATCGGTGGTGGTGGCGTTGGAGTCAGCCGCCGACAGAAGGCTGGTTCTACAGAGGGGACACGTTGTGTTGTTGCAGAGCCACGTGTCGATACACTCCGGGTGAAATGCGTGGCTACATTTGGGAAGCAACCGAAGCATCTCGTGGTCCTCAAAGTCGGTCAGGCAGACTGCGCACTCGGACCCCTTGGCCTGAGATTTGAGCCCCTTCACAAGATTGTAGCTGAAAACAGGAAAGCCCTCGATGACCGACCGCTCCAGTCCCTGGGCCGCCTCAACGGTGTCCCCATTATCAACGCCCGCTGCTCTGAAAGCTCTGCTGTTGTCTCGGCTCGTCAGGCGGCGGCGTCTGCAGGAGGAGTAAAAGGCACTACATAAGAAGCTGAAAAACGCGAGGATGATTATCGCTGTGGTGGGCGGATCGAAGTTCATGTTAAAATTGAAGGGGCCGTTGAAGTTTCCGTTGGCGTTACTAGTACTGCTGTTATCTGCAAAACTCGCAACATTCAGGGAGGGAAGAGAATTCAGATTGTTTCGTCATCTGCAGAAAACATTATCGTAGAATTCTCCATCATCTCCATAAACATTTGTCTTCTGATCATAGCTAATTTCCTACTTTGCAGATAACTGATTGTATAAAATTGCACTTGGTCACATCTCTGTTATATACTTCCAATACACTCCATGGCCGTCCAGTTCAGGTTTTCCATCTTCATTGAATCTCCAAACTTTTGGATAACCGGATAAACATATTCTACAATATAATTGTAAAGGGCCAATTAGGTAGTCAAAGGCCATGGATCCCACGGATAAAGGAACGTCTAGTGTAAGTTTATGTATCGTGGCTTTCAAGCCAAAAGAACCCAGATAGGCTTGACTTTTGTGTATATCTTCTATACACAAAACATGTTAAATTCCGTCTACGAAACTGTCCCGACAAAATCTCTGGTTGAGTTATGCAAGTAAACAACTTCCACCCGTTGACGCAACTCAAACACTTCAGAGAAAAAAAGATGGAAAAACTATTAATTATATAGCAAAAGTATCTATCTGCTTACGTGGTATAACGTCTTAAAAGTTTAACATTCATATAGTTAATTTATTTATATTTATTTTTCTGTTTTTTCTTTTTTTTTAAAAATTGATATCAGGATTTAATCATGTAGTTTTTTGAGTCAAACTTATTGACCCATGTTTCATTAGTAGTGGTTCACAAGAACCCATCTTTCATGAGAATGAATGGAACACTTAGCACTCATTGCATTTAGGTGATGGTCACAAAGGTGAAGCACCAGGACTTCCTAGGAGGTCACCTATCCCAATACTACTCCAGCTCGACCGCGCTTAACTATGCAGTTTCCTTTGTAGTTGAACCCACTCTGCTTGCAACCCCATTTGCAAAATCTTCAACAAGTGTTGTGCCTTATGAACCATTCATTAGAAAGCCCCTTAAGCTCATCAATTGATAAGTAGGAAAAAAATTCCATAGAAAGTCAAATTTTTATATTGCTACCAGGATTTAACCATGTAGTTTTTTGAGACAAACTCATTGACTCAAAAAACTACACAGTTAAATCCTGATAACAATATCAAAATTTGTCTTGCTGTGGAAAATATCTCCTACTTATCTATATTTATTTTTTCAAAGTGCAAATATGGTATTATTTAATGTCTTACATGTCCCCCCTTTGGATATAATAAAATTTTAACCAACTTAAGATTTTTGTTGTTATTTTTTTATGAAAGTTATCCTATATTTAGTCATTATTAGAATTGGAATTATTAGTATTGTTTTATATCTTATAAATAATAAATAGAATAAAAAGCAACTCGCACGGATAAAAAAATTGGTTTGGGCCATGCGTTTGCTCCCCATTGGTCTTGGGTTCGTCTCCAAGGCCCAAGCTTACCTGATGCATATGGTTTGGGGGCTATTGCATGCATGTCCAAAGGATTAGTCTTGCCCCAAATCGCCTCTCCATGAATTCTAAATTGACAGTTAGTAAGACCAAGGTAAACGTGGAATGGGTGCTGGGCGGGGTCATGGGGATACCTCAAGCACAACAAAAAAAAGAATAAAAAGTTTATAAAATTATCAACTTTTACCCTTTTTCTATGTTTTTAATGTAGCATTCTATTTCAAAAATTAAATTATTTATTATTTGTAAATTTACTTCTACTAACATTTATTATATTTCTAAAGGTAAACGTGGAAACAAAATCAAGTTGCTCAGCTTCAAAATCATGTGGTAGAGATTGAGGAGAGATTGGAGTAGACTAACCAAGTAAAATTCAACAAATTTGAATAGGGCCTAAATATTATTGACATTACTAATGGGATAATGAATAAAGTTGTAATGGGAGTAGTTATAGGAAGATCAAAGATTTAAAAAAAAACAACTCAAGAAATATGGTAGAGAGGCTAGAGATGATAAGAATGAGGATTGTAAAGAAATAAAAAAGAAAACTAGAGAGGTGTGGGAGGAATTCTTGGATTCCCTTATGGTTAACTAGAACTTCATCAATGATCTTGCTCTCTGGTTTTTTTGTTCTTCTTTGTTGTATTTATTTGGTAAACTTATGTTGATGGTAATAATGACCTAGATGTCTACTACTTTTAATGTTTATCTCTTGTTAGTCTGTTTGTTTAGATTTTGATCAAACTATGTCTTTTTCTTTGCTTTTAGGACTAGTAGTGAGGCCTATTTGGCTCATTGTGTGGTATCTAGGGTTTTCTCACTATAACTTGGGATTAGGGGCCTTCCCCTACTTAACCTATCTAAAATATTCATTATGTTTGCACCTAATAAATGTATAAAAACTATCTAGTTTTTTATGGATTACATCAAAGAAATGGTCAATTATATGGTGACATATAAGACAATTAGTAATAAGTGCCTTGATGCATACTTTTGGTTAAGTTCTTCCATGGGCATTTTTTTTATAACCAAATAATGATCTAGCTAATATGGCTACATTGTTGATAAGTAGAGCTTCAAGCAATTGAATTAATCTATTAACACACCTCAGGAGGTGTTCTTAAAATTCCACAAAAAAGTGATCTACCATTTAGGTGCTTGAGGGGTTCAAAATATAGGGTGTGCAACTATTGATTTGTCTCCTCTAGTGGCTTACACGAATCCATCTTTTGTGAGAACCAATTATTTACTTAGCACTCATTGCATGTACGTAATTATCACAATAGTGATACATCAATATTTATCCAAAGGTCACCCATTGCAATAACACTACAACATAAGTGTGCCTAGACATCACACTTGCAATACATTCACCATGTGTTGTGCTCTAGGAGAACATTCATTGAATGTTCCTTAGCTTATTCATTTTCAAGTAGGCGATGTCTTTGTAGTGTGTCAAATTATGTGATTTATTTTAAGGATTTAACTACATGGTTTTTGAGTCAAATTTTATTTGATTAATATTTCTTTGGTAGTGGTCCATAAGAACCTCTCTCATGAGTATGTGAGGCCCACTTAGCACTCATATTACCTGGGGATGTTCATCAGATGAATCATAGAAATTTCTTTGGAGCTCACATGCCAATATCTTAGCTCTCAAAACCATAGTCAAGGCACATGCATGATATGGAATCATAATAATATCACAATTTAATTAAGATATTTTCATTTTCATTTTCATTTTTTTAGAAATATTACTTAATTATAATCATTTAATCATGAAATCATTAACTAATAATATATTTCAATTTATAGCTTTATTAAAGCAAGTAAAAGATGGGATGTGTTTTATTTTCTATCATATGATAGAATTCTCATAGAAATACTCCTCACAAATGAGGGCGGATGCATATAAATGCCTCTCCACTCAATGTATGGTCTTCCTAACCCGAAAAATAATGTTAGGGATGATATGACGAAAATGCATAGTCAATTTTGATGTCCATGCATAGCGTGCACAAATATGAATTGCATGTAGATATATCATGTTGCATAGATTGCATTTTGTCTCCCGATCCGGGTTGCTAGATATCTCGTGTGGGGTCAAGTATTCTTATTAAGAAGATTTATGGTGAAGCGTAAGCTTTGTGATTGCGTGGAAAAGCACCTAAACAGTGTTCTTGTCTCTTGGTTTACATATGAAGATTAGATTTATGGTGACTAGAAACTCTAGTGATCTTATATCATTATTTGTATTGATGTGATGAGATGGGCTTTCAGAGCCTAGGTCACATCCCATGTAATATGAATATGTATATTGTATAGTCTTGCCTAGACATGTCTTCATGTGAATATGTATTATGTGCTCATAGATTGTTGACGATTAAATTATTCCCTTGTTAATGTGGATTTGAGTAATTTATTGAATTTTGTGATATAGTTTTGGGTTACATCCTTACACAATCTCTTTATAAGGGTCTATAGTAAACTCCTTTCTTGCCGAGGTGGCTAGTCATGTGGGTGAATCAAAGTTGTTAAGTTGAGTGAATGGTTTCACCAATCACCATGATTAACTATACAAAAGGGGATTCACCACCTTCGAAATGATGAAATCCCAAGGGGCGAATGACCCAAGGCTACTTCACTTTACTAGTGCTTTGGTGAGTTAAGAAGATTAATTAAATTAAAGAGTAAGTCACTCGATAAATAAACTGAAATACTAAGATAATTAAAAGAGAAAAATATTTAGACTATGGAAACAAAAAGAGTGGGCTGCTGAGACTATCTTAAAGGCTTTGTGGGTTCTAATTTTAAATTAATTAAATAATTTATTATTATTTAATTATTATTGATGAGAAAAACATTTAATAGTAAAATTATTCAATTAATGTAGGTAGAGAAATTAATGAGAAAAAATAAAAGATATGAAAATGTGTTAGGCATATGCAAATGTGTACAAATAAACCTATTAATTTGATCTTTGATTAATAAAAATATAAATTATTTAAAAAATAAATTATAATTTTCATGAAGAGTTAAAACTTTTGTATTCAAAAAATATGTTTAAATGAAAGAATTAAATTGGACGAATTATGATAAAATATACACAATTCTAAAATTATGTTTTATTGTATTCTCAAGTTTTAACCAAAAATAATAATTTAACACTACCAAACAAAGATTCTCTAAAGAATTGTAAACTTAATTTCAAATTTTTTTATAATAGCTATATTACCTCTCAATAATGTAACTAGCAATCGCACCTTAGTGTGCAATGGGTGCGCCATAGAGGTATGGAAGGTCATGTAAGTATCTGTCCCTTTGTTCGTCTCTCCCTCTCATCCTCTCTAAATCTCCTTATCTGTCTATCAATATATCTCATCATCTATATCACTTTATATATTTTCCTCCATATCTTGCTAGATCCCTTTCTATCTTTACCTCTCAATCTATCTTTATCTCTATTTACTTTTTCTCCTATCCTCTCACTCTATGTTCATCTATCAATATATCTCATCATCTATATCACTTTATATCTTTTCCTCTATATCTCGCTAGATCCCTTTCTATCTTTACCTTTCCATCTATCTCTATTTCTCTATTTATTTTTTCTCCTATCCTCTCACTCTATTCATCTCTACCTCTATCTTCCTCTCCCCTCCATATCTATTTCATCCATATCCTGAATAAAATGACTCATCATCAAGGGAAACCTACCACGAAAGGGCTGTGCAGGTGAGGATTGTAAAAATGGATTTCCAGAGAAGGGGAAACACAGAGGTGAAGCTGAGTGTGTTTATTCTTTTGGTTTTCATGATGTATTCACAGATAGTCGGCGAGGCATACCGCAGCATCTCGTGGTTCTCGAAGTCGGTGAGGCATACTGCGCACTCGGAGCCCTTGGCCTGAGATTTGAGCCCCTTGACGAGATTGTAGCTGAAAACAGGAAAGCTCTCGATGACCGACCGCTCCAGTCCTTGGGCCGCCTCAACGGTGTCTCCATTATAACCGCCCGCTACTCTGAAAGCTCTGCTGTTGTCCGAGATCGTCAGGCGGCGGCGTATGCAGGAGGAGTAAAATGGCCTACAGAAGAAGCTGAAAAACGCGAGGATGATTATCGTTATGATGGGATCGAAGTTCATGTTAAAATTGTAGGGGCCGTTGAAGTTTCCGTTGGCGTTATTGCAAAACTCACAACATTCAGCGAGGAAGAGAATTCAGATTGTTTCGTCATCTGCAGAAAACATTATATAAGAATTCTCCATCATTTCCATAAACATTTGTCTGCCGGTCATAGCTAAATTTCTTACTTTGCAAGGAATTGATTTGATCAAACTGCACTTGGTCACATCCATGGTTCTCTAGTTTAAGTTCTCCATCTTCATTGAATTTCCAAGCCTTTGGATAGCCGGATAAAGACATTCTACAATATATTAGTGCAGGGCGAATTAGGTAGTCAAAGGCCATCGATCCCACGAATAAAGGAACGTCTAGAGTCAGTTAAGAAGGAAGATAGGCTTGGCTTTTGTGTATATCTCCTATGCGATTTTCCCGCCAGCTCCGCCCCCGCTTCCTCCTCACCCAAACATCGTTTTTCGCCTCCTCGAGGGCGAAAACTTGAAGGAAAACTTCGAAACATGTTAACTCACTTCTAGGAAACCGTTTCGACAAAATATCTGGTTGAATTGTGCACCGAAACAACTTCCACCTATTAACGAAACTTAATTAGTTCAGGAGGCAAAAAGTTAATAATTATATGGAAAAAATATGTATCTTAGTGGTATAACGCCTAAAAAGTTTAACATTCACATAATTATATTTATGAAATTTTTATATATTTGTTGTTCAAAGCAAATGGTATTATTTAATGTCTTATATAAGCTAGTCCCCACTTTGGGTATAATAACATGACGCTTTTTTATAGGTGATGGAGGGTTCGAGTGAGGTTAAATGGTGCAAGTTGGATGGGTCTTTTTTTTTATTTACTATTTTGTATTATGAAACCACCACAATGTGGTTTTCGCCTTCAAAATGTTTATTGCTTTTCATTTTGACACCAAGGACACAAGCAAAACACTTCATCCACTTGGTCTACACCAAGGACCAGATAAACCATAGAAGTCCACTCCGTCTACACCGAGGACATAAGCATAAAATAGATTGTCTAATTGGTCTACCCAAGGACATGATATACCATAACACCAATAAACAACCAAGCAATCACTAGAGGCTAAATAACTCCAAAACACTCAAGGTATGAAAATTGAGCGAAATCAATAAAAAGGGCACAAATGCCAAACTGCTCAATTGGCCATTATGCCAAGAGTTTGGACCCCAAAAGAATCCATCAAACATCTTGAGGAAACACGAGGAGGCTCAAAATGCCCCAAAAAGCATGAAAATACCAAATTCTGGAAATTATTGGTGAAGTGCAAATATCACCATTTTAACATCAAACATGCAAGTTTATATTGTGATAACTATTACCCAAAATGTCCTCAATCCATTCTAATAGTTCACAATCGTACTACCATCATGGTGTACTACAACATCCAACAATTCAATCACGCCAAACATGGCGACAAACAACATTCGGATGACATGCAAGATGTGGCCATGAAAAAGCCCAGAAATCAAACCCGAAATCCAACCACTAAATTAAAGCCCATTTGCCCTTAAGGCTCAACTAGCTCAAAAATCTAATAAAAATCTAATCCTGACTATGTGGAAGAAAAGTTTCAAATAAAAAACCACATATATCATACAAACCCAATCAGGTGATAAATGCATAAAGGAAAATGGGGAAAATACTAATGATCATCCCACAAAGAAAGTGCCAACAAGAATAAACTAAAATGAATGAGAAACAAATAAAATACAAGAGTCACTACCTCTCACTAGGCTATAGACATGAAAATGGGCAGAATAAAATAAATTCTTTGTGGGAATGAAAATGGCTTCACAAGAAGAATAACAACGACAACACAAATCTAACGAGCCACTACCCATGTGGATCTGACAACCGGAGCAAACACAACAAGCCAATATCTATTTAAATTCTCTCAAGAGGGTTTGAGAAATTTTGCTCTCTCAAAAATGTAAAAGTGAAAAAAATTGTTCTAATCCTTCATTATAAGTCACTTTTTCCCCAAAAGCCCAAAATGACTTAAAATTAAAATCACTTAAATAAATTAAGAAAATCAAAGACTTCCTGAAATAAATTAAATCAATTCCAATAAAATGAAATTCAACTACAACATATTATCCGATAATAAAATTAGACGCTAAGGCAATAAAAAAAAGAATTTAATTAAATCTCAACTACGACAATTGTGGGAACTCTAAATGCATAGACACTTTCATTGGTCTAACACAATATGCATGTGAAATCTGGAATTACCAACACACATTAGAGGGAAAATAATAATAACGGATTTATCGCCCATACAGGGGAGATATTGGTTCAATAATGCAAGGTTGATGAAACTATCTCCTATGTGACTATCGGGGATAAAGACACACTCAATTCGTGCAGCTCAGGAAGAATGATGTCCGATACCTATGCATTGAAATATGAAAATATCAAGTGCAATTGCTCACAATATAAATAGTCAAAGCACATATAATAATAAAAATTACTTAATAGAACATTGACATTGTAGTGATGTGATTAGACATTTAGAATGTCGCGACACTGGTTATTCCATATTCTAATCCTTAATGTACATGTCAGATAACTAAATATTAAATTTAAATTAAGAATTTCATTTAAATATAAGGCATTAAATAATAATTTATGACAAAATGAACATATATTAGTGAAAGTCTCAATTAAAATAACCAAAACATACATAACACAATATAACGGGAATCACTGACAATCATCATAATATATTATTCCAATATTCTCAAAAGAAAAACCCACTAGATATCATCATAAAGCATCATCATGCAGATATGATCAAAATGATAATTAAATTATAATCTAACATCCAAATTAGCAATGATATAAGCAACTGAAATAATGCACTGTCATCGTACGGACACCCACAAAGTCACCAATGTCTAACTCAGATCAAAGCAACATATGATAATAATCACCATCCAGTAACCACTAGCACATACATAAAGAAAATTATCAATTCATATCATAAGCCATGTAAACCAGATACCATCATAACCTTAGTAGTAATCCTCGAAATGAACATAGGAATAAATTGAACTAGGTGCATCTCACAATGCCAATATGAAACCATAACATGAGAATAGTCACTAAATCAAATAAAAAGTAAAGCTCTCATCAAATCACCAAGAACACCATGAGTCCACAACTCTCATAAGTTTGAAATCCTAAATTAGGTAGTAACAAGCTACACCACCATGGTTATCAGAACTGGGCATAAGAATACAAACAACTTGTCAATGCAATGACATAAATTAGATCACTCTAAAGGTACCAACCTCTCACAAGCCTAACATGATCATACATTACAAGCATATAACCATCAAATAATGAGGTGAAATCCATCAATCACATATGGAAACATGACAACATCCTGAGTCAAAGAAGGCATCACAAGAAATCACATCCATCATGATGTCACATAGAAAGCAAACGAGAGAGGCACTACACCCATTGTCTTGTCGGTCGATGGCTCCAGTCAAAAAATTTATCAGTAAGGGTCTTCCCTTCTCAATGTTTTGGTGGTCTCAAGACTTGTGAGTTCCTCCCCTTCTTTTACATTTTTTGTTGTATTATGGGTTCAGACCCTTTCCTAATTGAACTAAGCAGAACATTTATCAAGAGGTCCCCTATCGCAACAATACTCCAACATTAATGTATCTAAACATCACACTTGCAAGATATTCACCATGTGTTGTGCCCTAGGAACCATTCATTATGTGTTCCTTATCTAATTATTTTTCAAGTAGGTAGTATCTTTGTAGTGTGCTAGATAATGTGATTGCTTTTAAGGATTAAACTACATAGTTTTTGAGTTAATTTTCATTTATCAATATTTCATTAGTAGTGATCCACAAGAACCTCTCTCATGAGTATGATTGGTCACTTAGCACTCATATACCTTGGAGATTTTCATTCGATGAATCTAGAAACTTCTTTGGAGCTCACATACCAATGGATTAGCTCTCAAAACCATAGCCAAAGAATGTACATGATATGGAATCATAATAATATTGTAATTTAATCAAAAGCTTTTCATTTCCACTTTTTATAAATAACACTTAATTCCAATCAATTGCTCATGAAATAATTAACTAATAATATATTCCAATTTATAGCACTATTAAAGCAAGTAAAAGATGGGATGTACTTGATTTCTCTCATGTGATAGAATTTTCTTATAAATACATCTTACAAATAAGGGTAAATGCATATAAATTCTCCTCCATATTCCATATCTCAATCTATGGCTTGAACATCACCCACAAAACTTATTGACTTAGAGAACATGAATGACTCAATAGAAGTATATGGATCTTATGATTGAAATATGTCTCACAAACTTACATAAATACTATGCAACACATTTCCAAGACCCAAACCATGCCATTGTACCTTTTCATACTCTGCTCTGACTCCTTTTATAGCCTGATCAATGAGTGACCCATTGAATCATACCTTGGATCCCCATTTTTTTATTCATCAATTAAATTATTGAATTAATAAAAACTAGAAGAATTATTTTAGGGATGATATGATGATTTGATATCCATGCATAGCATGTTCATATGTGAAATGCATGTATATATATCATGTTGCATAAATTCCATCCTACCTATTTATTCTAGAGACTCGTGTTGGGTCAGGTATTCTTCAAGATAAGAAGATTTATGGAGAAGCATAAGCTTTGTCATTAAACATAAGAGTACCTAAAGCATGTACTCATCTCTTGGTTTTTAAATGAAGATTAGCTTTATGGTGGCTAGAGACTCCAGTGATCTTATATCAAATTATTTGTATTGATGTGATGATATGAGCTTTGAGACCCTAGGTTCATCCCTGGTAATATGTGTTTCTTGTATTCTATAGTCTTTCCTAGACATTTCTTCATGTGAAGATGTTATATGTACTCATATATATTGTTGTTGATTAATATATTCTCCTGCTACTATAAAATTCAATTATTTATTGAGTTTTGTGATATAGTCTTGGGCTACATCCTTACACATATCTCTATAATGGTCTATAGTAAAGTCCTTTCTTGCTAAGGTGGCTAGTCATGTGGATAAATCAAAGTTACAAAGTTGAATGAATGGTTTCATCAATCACCTATTGATTATAGTTGCACAAAAAAATCAATCTATTAATGCTAGATACAACCAATAGACTTATAGAATACATGAGGTGATTAAGTCATTCCGCAAACCCAAGTGCCATGCTAAACATAACAAGGAGACCAAGGGTACACACCTTGAAACAATTCCCCTAGTGTAAGTGTGGGGTTTGAACCCATGACCTAGGCTCTCATACAAATTGTTGGTTGTCCTTGCACCAAAATATCAACCTAGTAATGTATGATACAACCACTACACTTAAAGAATAGAGGAGGTGGTTAAGTCATGTCGCGAACCCAAGTGCCACGTTTCACACTACAAGGAGACCAAGGAACATACACCTTGCAACATCACCAAGACCAACTATATAGAAGGGTAATCAACACCTTCAAGATGATGAAATCCCAAGGGGTGAATGGCCCAATGCTACCTTACTTTACTAGCGCTTTGGTGAGCTAGGAAGATTAATTAAATTAAAGAGTAACTAACTAGGCAAACAAAGTAAAGTGCTTCGATAATTTAATGATATGAATCTTTAGGCTATAGAGATTGAAAGAGTAGGCCACTAAGACTGATTGAAAGGCTTTGCGAGCTCTAATTATTAATTAATTAAATAATTCTAAATTATTTACTCATTATTGATGAGTAAACGAAAATTTACTGTAATCAAATAATAAAAAATATTCAATCAATATAGGTGGAAATATTAATAAGAAATGATCAAAGATATCATAGAAATATGTTAGTCATTTAAAAATCTGCACAAATAAAACTATTAATTTAAACTTCAATTAAAAAATACAAATTATTTAAAAAATGAATTGTATTTTTAATGAAGAGCCAAAAATTTGTCGTCAAAAAATATATATTTTTCTAAAAGACTTAAATTGTATGAATTATGACAAAATATAGAATTTCAGAGATTGTTTTCTTTTGTATTCTTTTTTAACCAAACGTAATAATTTAACACTAACAAAAAAGATATTCTTAAAAAAATTCGTAAAACTAACAAGTTGCTTTAAAAAATTATTATATTCTATTTAATATATATATTTCATTATGAAGTTTTTTTTTTACTATAATATCTTATAAGGGAAGATCTACTAGTTGAGTACATTCTAATAGTGATATTGTTCTTGTTGATTTAGTGCCTAAAAGTTTTGACAATAGTGTATCATTAGTTTTGACTTTAAAATTATAATTGATAATTAAATAAAATATATTCTTTAGATCTAAAAACATAACAAATCATATTTGAAACTTTAGTTATAAATAAAAGACTTGTCAAATAAACTAATAGAAACTTAAGAATAATTTGAAGTTTTCTATGAAGACAGCCAAATTTAAGATACACTATACCACAACCATAACCTGCAACAGATACATACAGATCTTATATTACGCATGTCCATATACCTATTGAATCTTCTGGCCTTAATTGCCAGTAAAATAGGGCCGTGGCCTGACGTTCTAGGGAGTGGCTAAGCAACCAACTAAAACGTAAACTTTACAAAGGGAATTCAGCCAACTATAATGTAAACTTTACAAAGACAACTGGAAAAAAACATGAAGTGTCCCCTTGGTAAGATAAACGTTTTAGACGTTGCCGGCGTTCTATATACACTTGAGGAAAATAATTAACTAAAATATATAGCGATAGTGTGTGCGTAGTCAGCCTGTAACTTCAAAGGTTGCCGCTCCTTTGCCTCTTGTTCGCAGAAAAGCCAGTTCCTGTGTCACAATTGCGCAGCGCTTTTATCGGCATGCCTGGACGACCCCGATCCGCCCTGCGAGCGCTCACTCCCATCTGCCTCTCCATCTCTATTTCTTCCTTTCAACCAACTCAAATAAGGCTTTTCATCCTGCTGCTCTCCCGCAACCTCATCTCTATCTCCACCCGTTACACGCATAGAAAATGTCCTCAGAAACGAGGCTGGATTGATAGAAATGTTCCCCCACCTTTCCGATTTCGATCTGCTCTCCGCAGAACCGCCGGGCTTAGAATATGGGGGCGGGGCCAAAGAACCGGACGGCTGATGCGTGCCCGCAAAGCTACTGTACAACCCTGGCGTGAGACCATCGGCCGTGACGATGTACCAGTCGTTGCCCTGCTTCAACTCCGACTGCACCATTATCAACGAGTGTCCCGTCGAGTCGTAGCTCTCACCTCCAATCATCGCCTCCGGAAAATCGTTGCCTTGCCTGCTGACTCCGCCTCCGTTGTCCGCAACGACAGTGAGCTGCTCGTGAGACAATTGCGGCTCGGCAATGCCGAAATCAGTGGAAGTGGCGGTGGAGTGAGCCGAAGACAGAAGGGTGGTTCTACAGAGGGGGCAAGTAGTGTTGGTGCAGAGCCACGTATCGATGCACTCCGGATGAAAGGCGTGGCTGCATTTGGGAAGCAACCGCAGCATGTCGTGGTCCTCGAAGTCGGTGAGGCAGACCGCGCACTCGGAGCCCTCGGCCTGAGATTTGAGCCCCTTCACAACATTGTAGCTGAAAACAGGAAAGCTCTCGATGACCGACCGCTCCAGGCCCTGGGCCGCCTGAGCGGTGCTTCCATGATCAAAGCCCGCAACTCGGAAAGCTGTGGTGTTGTCCCAGGTGGTGAGGCGGCGGCGTATGCAGAAGGTGTAAAAGGCCATACCAATGAAGAAACTGAACAACACGAGGATGATTATCGCTGTGGTGGGATTGAACTTCATGTTATAATTGAAGGGGCCGTCGAAATTCCCGTTCTCATTACTAATGCTACTGTTATCTGCAAAACTCACAACATTCAGCGAGGGAATGCTTCTGTCATCTGCAGAAAACATAACAGTAGAATTCCCCATCTTCTGCATAAACATTCTTCTTCTCGTCATAGCTAAATTTCCTAATTAACAGAGAATTGATTGTATAAAAGTGCAGTTGGTCACATATCTGTCACATACTTCCTATACACTCCATGAGTCTCTAGTTTAACCTTTCCGTAATCTTCAATCTACACCCAATCTCCAAACCGTTGAATAAACACATTCTGCTATATATTTATGAAAGGCGAGGGATGAAGGAACATGTAGGGTGAGTTAATGTATCGTGGGCATCAAGGCAAAAGAAGGCAGATATGATTGACTTTTGTGAATTTGCACGGCAGCACCGCCCCTGGTTTCTCCTCACTCAAACATCCGGTTTCGCCTACCCGAGGGCGAAGACTTTACGGAAAAACTTCAAAACTTGTTAAATTACTCCTACAAAATCTCTAGTTGAATTGTGCAAATAAACAACTTCCACTTGTTAACGAAACTCAAATACTTCCGAGAAATAAAAGACAAAAAAAATTTCAATTATCTAGGAATAAGGACGTATCTGCTTATGTGAAATAACGCCTACAAGATACACAACTATTTTTATGAAATTTATCCTATATTTTTTTATTCAAAATGGACTTATTCGCATTATTAATACTTGTCTTTAAGTATCATATTTTTTATATTCAAAATGGAGTTATTTGTAATGAGTTTTTTAATTAGTGATTAAAAACTAATTATTTGCACCAATCATAATTTATAGATGTGTTATTTTTTTAATAACTTAATCTTTTCTATAGTTTAAATTTAATTTTTCTTTATAAATTATCAAAATTATTTATTAATCATATGATTGACTAAATCAATTGGGGTCTTATATACAAGATTATAGACACTTTTATAGGCGCCTTTCAGCTATATTCCAATATTCTAACTTATTTGAAGTAAAAAATTAATACATTCAATTTTAATGGACAACACTACAAGTTAAAAAGCTCTCAACAAGGTGATTTTTTTGTTTAATTATTTATGATATTGATTTTTTTTAAAGCTCTTTTTAAATATAAAGATTATTATTAATTGTTGATTTATTTTACCTTTTTAATTATATATAAATATAAAACAATAATAATATTTAAAAATTTCTTTTATTTTAAATTTTAATATATACCAAATTTATATTGTTTATTTTTACTATTATAAAATCTTATTGATACTTTTATTTATATATTAAATTTGCTAATATTAAATTTAAATTATTTTATTTATTAATTTATAGAACATATTTATTATATATAAATAAATCAAATATTAAATTAGTTAATAATTTTTAAATTTGAACCTAGCTTCTGTAGAGATGAGAGAATTGGAGTCAGAGACAGCTGCTGGGAAGGAGCCCGTGAAATCGGTAAGGACTCTAGAACCCTGAAATCTTTCTCCATTTCTCCCAATTTTGAAATGGTAAATGAAATCACTAAAGAAAAATCTAGGTTAAAGAATTCTGCCATTTTCTTCGCTGCAGTTGAAGTTGATAAATGTCCTACCCGTAAATTTCTTGATGACTGGTTCCATAACTTGTGGAACTTAAAATTAGGGTATTGTATTTCATTTTGTAGACAGATACAAAAAGGCTTATATGTTATTTTCTTTAATAATCCGGATGCCCAGGAAGCCGTTGTCAAAAGGCAGTACTGGACAGTTGGGAACACATCCTTCTGCGCGCTCGCATGGACCCTGGAAGCCATTCACAAAGAGGTTCTTTCCCTATCCGCCCCAAGATGGATTCTGGTTAAACATTTACCACCATTTCTATGGTGATTTCTACCTCAGTTAATTGAGCCAATGGGTAAGGTTATTAGGGTTGATGACACAACAAGGCTTGTTCTGCACATGGACGCTAGAGCCCTCGTTTCACTCAAACCTGACATGGATATCCCTTATTCCCTGGAAATCAACATCTCAGATGAAACATACTCTTGCGCGATGGAGATCTTAGGAGGACTAAATGTGTGTTTTATCTGTAAACGTGAAGGCCATATGAGAAAGGAATGCCCGATCATTCAAAAAAAGCCAAATTCTAGGAAATCAAATACTTCCTCCGATATTCCCTCATTGTCTAAACCTAAGCATATCCCCCCAAGAGTCATCATCTTCCCCTCAGGTTGAATTACAGAATGCTTCCCTAGATGTTGCCTCACCCTCCTCAGCCTCCCCTCCTGCCCAAACCCCTATGAATCCCATCTTTGAAGCTCGACCCATTATTTCTCCTTATGACAGATTCCAAATTATGGCAAAAAAGAGAAGGAAAAATAACAAACCTCCCTCGATCTCTCCTCTGCCGCCTTCTGTCCCTTTCCCTCTTAATTCCCCAATCTCTGACGTTTCCCAATATTCTCCTAACGAGCATTTAGATCTGATACAATATCAAGACCTTAATCATAAAAAATTGAAAGAACTTGATGATGACTGTTATTTTGAAGTCATCCCCACTAGCCACAAACCCACTTAGCCTACAACTATTGATAAAACTATGACCTCGAGGGTGAACGCTAATAATAATTTGAACTCAGTCGTGGATATGGAAGTTGTGGTGTCACCTCTATCTGACGATGATGAATATGATGATAAAAATGATTTCCCAAAAACCAAACATAGAGGATGACCTCCTGGCTCCAAGAATAAAAGCTCTTCGGGGCCTAAAAATGGTGAGGTCTCCTCAGCTACCAATACGCCTCCCAATGAGGTGACGAACCTTAACTGCAACCCTCCCCAATCTAGTTAAATATGAATTGCACTTCATGGAACATTAGGGGCCTCAAATCCCCTGACAGAAAGTTTATTGTTAAACATTTTTTAAATTCTCTTAGTTCCATTGACATCCTGATGTTGCAAGAATTAAAAACTACGGGTTTCATGCTTGATGTTAACTTAAATTAGATTTGGAATGATGCTATCAAAATTTATACTAATCATCCTAAAGGGAGGGGAGGGGCTTGCTTTCTTGTCAACCCAAAATGGTCTAACTCTATAACTGATAAAGGCGTGTCCCCCTATAATAGGGTGGTTTGGTTCACCTTTAATATTAAGAATTGCAATTTTGGGGTCTGCTCCATTTACGCCTCCAATGATGCCAAGGAAAGATCAGAACTTTGGAATTGGTTGAACTTCCTCCTGAACATCCCCTAGATCTTTGGAGGTGACTTCAACATGGTTGAATCTCAGGAGGATAAATGGGTGGCCTCCCCTTTTCTTGGAAAGATACAAAAAAACCTCACTAGCTTAATCTGAAACACAGTAAACAATTATTTGATCCATTGACTGGCAATAAAGACTCCAAAAATGACCCATGGCATACATGGTGCAATTTTCAACAAGGTGATGCTAGAATTTATGCTAGATTGACCATATTTTATGCTAATAAAACTTTTTCTCCTTTCTCCCCAACTCTCATGGTGGCCTGGTCTCTGTGTCCCCCACCGCTCTCTCAGACCACCACCCTATTTCTATTGTGGTCAGGTTTAATGAATCCATTGTTTGGTTTAAGGCTGGTAACCCCAAATTCATTCTTAACACATCTCTTCTATTGGATGAAGATATCATTTCCGCCATTAACCTCATTAGAATTATTAACAGAAGTAACCCTCCTTCTCTCTCCCACATTGATCTTTGGAATCATAACATCATCTCTTGGCAATCCCTACTCCAAACCTTAGGTCAAAAGAAAGCCAAAGACTACAGATTCAAAGAAAAGTTGCTCACTGACAATCTTCACTCTGCTGAGATGGGTGTCTAGTCTGATCCTACTAATGGTGATCTTATTTCCAATGTCTCTAAGGCTAGATTTGAGCTCAGACAACATCAACATATCAAAGTTAGAGGAGCTAAAATCAGATCCCATGCCCATTGGCTTCAATATGGGGATAGGGGGTCTAAATTTTTCTTTAACTTTCTCAAATAAAGCAGTGCAATGAGACTATTGATAGAATTTTGGTTTACAACATGTAAATCAATAATGTTAATGACATAAAATCTTCCTTAGCCTCCTTCTACAAATATCTTTTCAACTCTGAAGATACTGAGGAAGTCAAACGCCTTAGAAACAACTACATGATTCTTATCCCCAATAGAATTACCATGCATGAGGCTGCACATCTTGGCTGTGAAATCTCTATTAAGGAAATCAAATAGGCTATTAATCTTCTCAAGAATGATAGGCACTTGGACCTGATGGGCTTCCTGTGGAATTCTATAAGGCTAACATGGATTGGATTAGTCACGACTTGTATGATCTTTACAAATAAGCCCTATATAAAGGCTCCTTGGGAAGATCCATTAATATTGGTATTATTAAACTTATCCCAAAAGATGGAGACAAGGCCCTTATTAAGAATTGGAGGCCAAGTACCCTCCTCAATGTGTCTTACAAAATTATTGCTAAGATTTTATCTATTAGAGTGGAGAATATTCTGCCTAATTTCATTAGCCCTTCCCAGACTGGCTTCATTAAGGGTAGGTTCATTCTTGAAAACCTTATAACTAGTTGGGAAGCTATGGAATGGTCTAGACACTCTCAACAGAATAACACTATGTTACTGCTTGACTTTGAGAAAGCCTATGACAGGATCGAATGGCAATTTATATCCATGATGCTGGAAGCCTTTGGATTTCCTTCTGCTTTCAATAAATATGTTAACCTCCTTCTTAGAGATGCTTCTGCTCAAGTGGATGTGAATGGTTCTTCATCTGAATCTTTCTCCCTTGGTAGATCTATTAGACAAGGTTGCCCCTTGCTCCTGCTTTCTTTGTTATTGCCTCAGAGGCCCTCACTTATATTCTAGTGATAACTCTACCTCCAAAGCTGTCAAAGGTATCACTATGCCTGATAAATCTGATCTCATCAACTCCCAATTTGTTGATGACACTGCCTTTTTTATTGAAGTTTTTGAAGAGAACTTTACTGCTATGCATAACAAAATTAACACTTTTTGCACTATCTCTGGTGTCCGGTTATCCCACTCCAAATGCATTTGCCTTGGGTGGAATGATCACCCCCCAGAGTGGTTTGATAAGTTTAATTTCCTATGGGGTGGGCCTCACAAGATTTTTAGATACCCTGGTATCCCTTTCTCTGTGGAACCCTCCACCGAGGATATGTGGCTCTGAGTTAAGGAAAAAATCACCAAAAAGATAGATAAATGGCATAATAGATCTCTCTCTTTGGTTGGTAGAGTTCAGGTCTGCCAAAAAATCCTCTCATCCTACAACATCTATTATTCCTCAGCCTGGATGTTCAATAATTATCAAATTCTTGAAGTCCAAAATACTATTAGGAACTTTCTTTGGTCGGATGGTAAAGGGATAAAAAAACTTCACGTTGTTAATTGGAAATGGTGTCACACCGATAAATTACTTGGTGGGTTGAGGCTCAAGGACATTAAAAATCAAGGTATTTCCCTTGCCTCAAAATGGATCTTCCACTCTCTAGAAGGGGATGAGCCATGGAAGGTTCTTATCAGAAGTAACATTGAGAGAGGCTTCCCTAGAAAAGCTAAATCTTGGAAAAATCTATCATTCTGTGATCTCATTGTTGGAGACTTTCGTGTCTCTGTCCAAGGATCTGCTGTCTTTAAAAATATCTAGAAATCCTGGGAACATATTAACATCTTATTTCTAATAAGACCTTCCATGACTCTAGCCTTATTTTTGGTGAAAGGTCCATTTGGTGGAATCTGCACATCTCCGGAAAACCTATTGCTCTCTCTCAAGGATGCTCTGGGAGAGTGTGACACAATTTGGGTATTTCATAATTTATAGATCTGTTTGAGCATGATAGACTTATAAGTTGGGAGGTTCTCAAATCTAGTTACAACATCCCCCTATCCCAAAAGAAGACTTATAACATGATTATTAAAGATTGCAAGGACTTACCCAACCCTTGTCATATTGATTCCCATAGATTTTTGAAAATTAAATGGCCTGATGGCACTGTTGTGAATAAAATTAAAGCCAAGAACATATATAAAATTCTCAATCAGAATGATACTATTATCAAACATGTCAATAAAATATGGTATACTGATTTGGCTCTAACTCTTGGAAAAGTTACTTTGACAGACTTTGGAGATACGACATTGACCTTAAGTTAAGTCATTTTAAGTGGCTAACGCTTCTTAACAGGCTCCCTATTAGGAAAGAATCCTTTTCTACTAAACTTTTCAGCATCTGCAAGATTCCTGAATCCACCAAGCATATCCTTCTCGATTGTACTTTTGCTAAAGAAATTTGGGCTATAATTGGGATTACTTACCCTAAATATCTTAATAGTTTTGAAATTATCAATGGACATGTTCATGGCTTAAAGAAAGATACTAACTTGTTATGGAATATTTTGTCTTCTTACATCCTCTGGCGGATCAGGAAGTGCAGGAATGAAGAAAAATTTCTTGAGAGTCCCAGAGTTCTTACCGAGTTTTTTCGTAAACTCACTTATTCTAAAACTTCTTCGCAGGTTTCTATCCACATGTTGATTAGCAGGGAGAAGCTGAAGAGGTTCCTTAAGATGGGTCATTCCACCATGTTTGTCTTCGAGATGAAAGATGGACATGAATGGAGGAGGCACATGGAGAATCTCGCTATTTTCGATGAGACGGTTAAGAAACTACATGAGGAATTGAAGAAGAACAAAAATGCCATGGATGACCAGATTTTCATGCTGGCACAAATCCAGGCTAAGAAGAACATGGTATGGATGGAAGGCCCCCTAGGGTGGACTGCTTGGGCAGACACCTACTATGATATTTTACACTAGATCCTTGTTATTTACTTCTCTATGATGAGTTGATACTCTTTGTCGATGATGTCTGTTATTTTTTGATACTCTTTGATGTGAGGCTATGCCTCTCTTTTGTCGATTTCTGAGACTATATTTTGTATAAAAATTTCTGATCCTCTTATTATCAATACAAAAAATAATTTTTAAATTTATCTCTTTACTATTATATTCATATTATGTCATAAATTATATATTACCTAAAGAGAAAAATCATTCATAACAATTGGTACTTTCCACTATGTGGCTACAATAATTTTGGTTTAATAACATTTATTATCAAAAAATATTGCTCTTAAATTGATATTCTATAAATAATTTATTTACTAACAATATTTCTATTTCTAAACTATATAATTTCAACTTTATGATTTCTTTCATAGAATTTTACTAAATAATTTAACAAATTGAAATAATTGTTCTTATTCTTTATATTTATTACTTCTATTACAATATTAATATCTTTTATATAAGCAAGTTTACACTTTGAAATTAATTTTTGAAATTTATCTTATACTTTTTGTATAATCCCACTGGAAATATTAGTATAGTTCAATATTCTATAAATAAATAAGTTAAACTTTAAAAATAATAAAATTTTTATAAATAATCATTAGTTTTTACCTTCTTTTAAATTTTTACGTAATAATGTACTAACAAAAATTGAATTGTATTCTTTGGATATCTCCAATTTTAAATATGGAGATATATTATCATGTATTTAGCTAGCTTTAGAGATGGTTAGGGGTAGTATGCTAGGTCATTTTTCAGGAGGATATCTTTCTCTTATGTTCTCTTATTATACTCAGGCAGTGATTCTGAATTTTCTTTCTAGTTCTTTCCAAAATGATCCCTTTAACTAGTTATATAAATATAAATAAAATATTAGTGGTTCACCCACTTTTGCTTTTAAAAAAAAATGAATTGAATTTATTATTTTTCAAGTTAGAGTACTTGTATCTATTATATTTAAACCTATTAAATGTATAAAATGTATTTATTTTCACAAGTCACACTAGAAACAAACAACAAATCATATGGTAACATAAAACAATTAGTTATAAGTGCCTTGATGCACACGTTTAAGTGTAATCTTTTTATGGGTAAATGTATACAACTAAACAATGGTCTAGCTAATATAGCTACATCATTGATAACTCAAACTTTAAAGAATGGAATTAATCTCTTAACACACCTACGGCGTACTAAAATATTCACTAAATTTTGATGTACCATTTAGGAGATTGAGGGGTTCAAATTTAGAGTATAAAACTACTAAGTTCTCTCTCTCCGTGCTTTATTGGAAGCCATGTTTCATGAGAAATAATTATTCTCTTAGCACTCATTGCATTTAGGTAATCATCACAATAATGAACAATTTGAAAGATTTATCAAAAGGACATCTATCACAATACTACTCCAACATAATCATTCCTAAATATTGCACTTCAAAAATGTTCACCACGTGTCATGTGAAGGAGTCATTTATTATAGAGTTGCTAAGATCATTCCTTTTCAAGGAGGTGGTGTCTTTTTTGTGTGTCAAATTATATGACTTCTTTTAAGGATTTAACTACATAGTTGTTGAGTCAATCTTCATTGATCAATATATCATTAATAGTAATGCATGAGAGCCTCTCTCATGAGTATGAGTGACATAGTCCACCTAACACTCATATGTACCTTGGAGAGCATCATTGGATGAAGAAAATAGACTTCTTAAAATCTCATAACCTATTATTGTTTTGAGTCAACTATGTTGAACACCATCAAATGCTAAGGGGGGTAGTGAATTAGCATCAATAAATTTTAACACTATTTTTTTATCAATTCTTAAATTGTTAAACTAGTCTCCTAAGATATGCAATGAAGTCACACACATAATAACATCATATTTACATGGAAAACCCAATGAGGGAAGAACAACAATGGTAAATTTACCCATAATATACAAGCATAATATTATAATGTTTTAGGTTACATGCCAAGGAACTCACTATTTCAGAAGATTAGGCACATTGCCAAGGAACACACTTTTCCTAATAAATAAATTTGGAAAGAGCTACCAAAGAAACACACTCTCCTCCAATAAAACAAAATGAAATACAAAAAGTTTATAGGATCTCTTGATTAATCTCTATAGACTCTCTGTCAACTCCTACAACATGTGCCTCTTCTTACACTGACTTCACATTTGATCCCTTCATTCATATATGTTAGTAATAACTGACAGAGAGAGAGAGGGGGGGGGTGAATCAGTGGCCTCAAAAATTAATCCTTAAATCAACCCTTAAAACTTATAACCACAAATTATGTCTCAAGTTATCTTTTGTCCTACAAGATTAATGCCTTGAAATAATTTTATCAATTTACTACTTGTCAGATTGCTTTGTAAATATTTCTTCTATATGATTACCGATAAGTAGTCAACTATTTACTGAAACACAGTAAATATGCAGAGTATACTTATCAATCCAAAATTGCATATGTGAAATGTAAAACAGTAAAGTAATGAAACATAAACACATAACACATGGATTTTTAATGTGGAAACCTTGTTAAGGGAAAAAACCACTGGTACCGATACCCCAATTTTTCACTCTTCTGAAGTTAGCCCTGTTAAGAGCCAACCCTGTTAAAGGTTACAAACACACTATTAGGTGTGACCTTGTTAGAGGATTCAAAAATAGTTTGTCACCTAGTATCAGGCATCTAATGCTACCATCCTTGATCAAACACTCACTTGGCCTGTCAATAGGTATCGGGCATATCTAATGCTACTTTCATGATCAAACTTTTTGATACTCCTTGGGATGTATCTCAATTGTAAAAGACTTTTAAGTCTTGCTTGGTTAAGATACTTGATGCTTCAATGGTTAAACTGAAACACTAATGATATGTTCATACATACAACTCAATTGCAGATTTTCAAATCTATTGTAATTCCATTACCTCTCTGATCAATATAATCATGTATACCTTTTCTCCACACTGTTATGCTTTGTGATGTTGTCTCGAAATTCGTCGGTGTCTGCAGAATCTAGCTCTTTCTTTAGCTTGTTGATCAGGACTAAAAGAAGACTTTTTTCTCCTTCAGATTCTCTTTAGCATCTTTCCTCTATTCTCTTTGTTCACCCCAAAATTTGTAATGAATTGGGTTTGTCTCTATATAGACATGATTTCCCCTTTTCTTGGCTTTCTTGATTCTTGGCATGTCCCACAATTATCACCAATAGATTTAAAGAAAACTCCAGTTTTATCTCAAAGAGATCTTCTTGCCAACTGGAAAAATCAGCTTTAAATCAATTACTTATCTCCGATTTTATCTAGATGATTAAAAAAATGATAAGTATCCATTAATTCTATCTTTAGCTTCTTGACAACTAAGCATTTTATCATTTACTGAACTCTCTATTCTGTCGGTCAATATTTTAGTTAGACATTGGTGATAAATGACCATTCTTTCAGTGTGACTTCAGTTGTCATCGGGATCTCCATCCTTTTCTTGTCCGTCGGGCAACACTAAAATTATTTCCATTGGGTTACTCTGTGCTTTCTCGTTTGGAAACACTGTAACTCTGCTCGTCAGTAATGCTGAGCATTGGCTCGTCGGGTAACACTATGACTCTTCTATTTTAATCTGACCGTTGATGTGCACTCCATCTGTGTATGTAGTCACTTAGTGAATACTTGACTTATATGCATTTCTGATAGCATAGCCTTGATTCATCAGTTCTTTGAAGTCTTTGGCAGTATTTCCATGACCATACAGATTATATCAAGTTGACATCAATAAAAATACAATACATTAACTGATTTAATGCCTTGCATGATCATCAACCTAACATCTTCAAACATTCAATCAGTTACATGTCATCAATCTCTCCCTTTGGCATTGATGGAAACATACTACATTATCATACTATACTATTACTAATACAATATGAAATATACAGTTTCATCAAGCTTTCCTAATGTAACTATTACAAATGTCTGGCTTTTGGCAAGCTTAAATAGCTTTGATTTGATTCTTGCAGCTTTCTTTCTCTGAGGTAATGTGTTCTTCTTATGTGTCAAACTCTCTCCCTTTGACTATTCTCCTTTCTTTTGATGTCTCTTATCAGCAATTCTTTGTTTTGTGTGTACTCTCCCTTTCTTGTTACATCTCTCCCTTTGGATACTTTTATGGGTATAATCTCTCCTTGAGATGATAATGGTTAAAATCTCTCCCTTTATCAGTATGATAATGAGATATCTCTCTCCCTTTGATAGAAATGCCAAACAAACATCTTTTCAAACAAATATTTGACAGTGATCTCAAATGGATCCTTTCTATCCATAATATATTCCTTGAATTTCCCAATCCATTGGTAATAACTCTGGTGCTCGGAGTATATAATTACCTTGTTGCGTATAGATATGTCTTTGAAGTCTATCTCTCTACTTGCATCAACATGAATGATATTCTAATAATATGCAGGCTGATGCAACCTTCTAGTCAACTTTCTAACCAATAGACAAGGGTCTGACCCCTAGTCCTTTTCTTGAAATTGTTCTCTTAAATAATGATACTTGATGGCAATATGCTTTGTTTTAGCATGCATGACTGGATTCTTGGAAATGTTTATTGCACTTGTGCTGTCACAATTGATAATTACTGGTTCTAAAATTTTCATATGCATACCTTCTAGTAACTGTTTGATCCATGCAATATTTGAGCAATTTGCAGGAGCAGAAACAAACGCTGCCTTTGTAGTAGACTGAGAGATGCATCCTTGTTTCTTGCTGATCCATGTGACAAGTCTATCACCCATAAAGAATGCTCCTCTAGTTGTGCTCTTCCGGTCATCAATATTTCCATCCCAATAAGTGTCGGTAAAGACCTTTAGTTAAAATTTTCCTTCTCTTCTATACCATAAGACATATTCCTCGGTATTCTTCAGATATCTTAGGATTATTTTCACAACAATCAAATGTGATTCTCTGGGATTAGCAAAAAATCTTGCAACTATTCCTACTGCATGTGCAATATCTGGTCTAGTATGTACAACATACATGATTTTTCCAATCATTGATCTGTACAAAGTCTGATTTACCTTTGATGACTTGTCCTCCTTTGTTAGCGTGCATCTAGTTGCCATCAGTGTTCCAATTGGTTTGGACTCTTTCATCCTAAATATTTTTAGTACTTCTTTAATGTATTTGGATTGTGTAATGAAAATACCTTCATCTTGTTGCATGATCTACAGACCAAGAAAGAACTTGATCTCTCCAAACATAGACATCTCAAACTCTTTTCTCATCTCATTTGCAAATTATTTGCATAGCATATCATTGCCTCCAAATATGATGTCATCACCAAATATCTCAACAATCAAAATGTTAGCATCAATATCTTCCTTCAAATAAAGATTACTATTTTCACTAGTCCTTACAAATCCAATACTTATAAGATAGGAATGAAGTCTTTCATACTAGGCTCAAGGTGCTTGTTTCAATCCATAAAAGGCTTTGTGTAGCCTACATACCATGTTCCTCTTGTCTAGATCAACAAACCCTTTTGGTTGCTCAATGTATACCTCTTCCTCAAGTATTCCATTCAAGAATGCAGACTTGAAATTCATTTGGTATACCTTAAAGCCTTCATATGCACCATAAGAAAGTAATATTCTCACTCCTTCTAGCCTAGCAACGGGTGCATAGGTCTCTCCATAGTCAATCGCTTATTCTTGTGTATACCCCTTGCATACTAGTCTTGCTTTATTTCTGGTGACTTCTCCGTTCTCATTCAGCTTATTCCTGAATATCCATTTTGTACCGATGACATTCTTGTCATTTGCTCTTGGTACAAGTGTTAATGTCTTGTTTTCTCAATCTGCTCAATCTCTTCATTCATAGCACTTATCCATTCATCATTATCTAGTGCAGCATTGACAGATTTGGGATCATAATCACAAATAAGACATCTTGTATTTAGAGACTTACTTCTAGATCTCATACCAGCTTTCTTGTCTCTAATGATCTAGTTTTGTGGATGGTTTCTTCTGACATATCTTAAAAGTACAGGTTCATCTCTTTGTCTATCAGCTTGATCATCATTTTGTCCTTCATTATGTTCTCTATCACTTTGTGCATCATCTTGAGCAATATCCTGATCGTCAGTATTTGCAGCCTAATGCTCGGGCGCAATGATCTGTTGCTCGGGAGCTCTACATTGTTGGTTGGGTAGAGTGTCAAGTTCCTCATTGTAATTAAACCTATTGTAGTCTTCTGGTTCTTTATTTCTTTCCTTTTCATTCTTCTCTGCAAATTCATCTATCTTTACATTTGCACTTTCAACAATTTTGTTAGAGGCTTTATTGAGACATTTATAAGCCTTTCTCTTGGTGGAATACCCTTGAAAGATTCCTTCATCACTCTTGGAGTCAAATTTTCCATTTCTATCATCTTTTAAGGTATAACATTGAATACCAAAATTTTTGAAATAACTCACATTAGGTGTATAACCATACCATATCTCATAAGGTGTCTTCTTGGTGTCTTTCTTCAATTGTACTCTATTTAATGTGTAAACAACACTACTGACAGCTTCCCTCTAGAATATTTGGGTGATGCCTTTCTCTATCATCAGTTTCCTTGCACAGTCAACTATGGATTTGTTCCTTCTTTCAACAATTCCATTTTGTTGTGGTGTTCTCGGTGCAGAGACCTGTCTTTTGATTCTATGCTCATTACAAAAGTTAGTGATTTCATCTAAAATAAATTCCCCTCCTCTATCTGACCTTAAGCATTTTAACTCCTTACCACTTTGTTTCTCAACCATTTCCTTATACCATTTAAACATCTTAAATGCTTCCGATTTATCTTTTAGAAACATGACAGTAATCATTCTAGAGTAATCATCAACAAAGAGAATAAAATATCTATCTCTATAATAACTCTTAGTTCTCATGGGTGCACATAAATCAGTATGGAATAATTCTAGAATTGCATCAGTTGAATGAGTTTTTATATTGAAACTAGACTTTGTCATCTTACCTTTTTGACAATTCTTACACATGATGTTGTCAAGCTTGGTCATCGTCGGTAAGCCTCTGACATTTCTCTTTTTGCTAATCTTTATCATGTTGTCAAAGTTCACATGACATAATCTTTTGTGCCATAGCCATATGTCTTCGTTTGTAGCAATCAAACAAGTGGTGTCAGTATCATTCAGATAGAATAAGTTACCCTTTGTCTGTTCACCAGTACCAATCAGATTTCTTGATTTATTGAAGATCTTTGCCTTCTTATTTTCAAATGCTACTTTGTGACCTGAATTATTCAATTGAGAAACACTCAATAGATTATAATTCAATCCATTTACCCAATAAGCATTTTCACATTTTATCTGGTTATTCAACATTATGGTTCCTCTACCTTCAACTGGACAAGGTGTATCATTACCCATTCTTACTAAACCACCATTATAGTATTCAAAAGTCTCAAACTTTTGCTTGTTACCAGTCATATGGTGAGTGCAGCCACTATCTATGATCCAGACATATTTTTTACTAACTTTAGATATGAGTGTTGTTTCTACATACCTTACCTCATCATCATCTAAATCATCCTTCACTTCTACAAACACCATCTTGATGTCTTCCTCAAATTCGGTGTTAGTATCATCATCTTTACATTTTTCTAGGTAACTGACCTTCTTTCCTTTGTCCTTGTAGTTTGAGGTATCTCTTCTCTCTGATTGTCGGTAGCTTCTGTAATCACCTCTGTCAGACTTCTTTTCAAATGACCTGTCATTACTTATGTCATCTTTTCTTTTGTTAGGACATCTTGCAGCAAAGTGTCCAATCTCTTTAAAATTAAAACAAACAAGTGGCAATTTACCTTTGTATTTACCTTTGCCTCTCTACATTCTTCTAGCCATAAGTGCTTCAATTTCATCAAGATCATCTTCTTCACTTTCACTGTCACTATCTTTTCTCATAGTGTTTTTATGACTTGAGTTACTTATTCTCATATAAGTTTTGAATGCAGACTCTATGTTTGGTAAGACACTATTATCAAAGTTATTCATCTCAAATGAAATCGGTCTTCCAATCAAACTGTCTAGAGTAACATTGCTATTGTCTACTGCTCTCATTTCTTGAATGGAAGATACTCTAATAGTATAAGTAGGCAATAAGGTTCTTAGAATTTTACTTACAATAGTATCTTCTTCTAGTACACCTCCAACTCCTCGGATAGCATTGACTACCTCTTTGACTCTTGTGTTGTACTGTGTGATGTTTTCACCTTCTTTCATTTTGAGATCAGCAAACTTTCCTCTAAGACTTTCTTCCTTGGCTCTCAAAACATTTTTTTCACCACCATGTACAAGCATAAATTTGTCCCACATCTTCTTTGTAGTCTTGCAGGTTTTGACATCTTCAAATTTAGCATCAGAGAGTGAGGAAGCAAGCTCTATCATCATGAAGTTGTGCTCATCCTTCTCTCTCAATTGTTCAATTGTTGGTGCTCGTATGGGCAACACATATTTAGTATCTAAGTATTGAGTAACATCATTTCCAATACCTGATAAGTGGAGTCTTATCATGCTCTGCCATGAAGCAAAATTATCTTTGTTCAACTTGGGCACATCTCGTCTGTTCATCTTGTGATCTTTGGCTTAGGTCTTGAAACCTTCCTTCTAAGTACACAAGCTTTGATACCAATTGTTAGTAATAACTAAGAGAGGGGGAGGGGGGGTGAATCAGTGGCCTCAAAAATTAATTCTTAAATCAACCCTTAAAACTTATAACCATAAATTATGTCTCAAGTTATCTTCTATCCTACAAGATGAATGCCTTGAAATACTTTTATCAATTTACTACTTGTTGGATTGCTTTGTAAATATTTCTTATGTATGATTACTGATAAGCACTCAACTATTTACCAAAACATAGTAAATATGCAGAGTATACCAATCAATCCAGAATTGCATATGTGAAATGTAAAACAGTAAAGTAATGAAACATAAACACATAACACATGGATTTTTAACGTGGAAACTCTGTTAAGGGAAAAAACCACTGGGACCGGTAACCAAAATTTTCACTCTTCTGAAGTGAGCCCTGTTAATAGCCAACCCTGTTAAAGGTTACAAACACACTATTAGGTGTGACCTTGTTAGAGGATTTAAAAATAGTTTGTCACCTAGTATCTAGCATCTAATGCTACCATCCTTGATCAAACACTCACTTGGCCTGTCAATAGGTATCGGGCATATCCAATGCTACTTTCATGATCAAACTTTTTGATACTCCTTGGGATGTATCTCAATTGTAAAAGAATTTTAAGTCCTACTCGGTTAAGAGACTTGATGCTTCAATGGTTAAACTGAAACACTAATGATCTGTTCATACATACAACTCAATTGCAAATTTTCAGATCTATTGTAATGTCCATTACCTCTCTGATCAATATAATCAATTATACCTTTTCTCCACACTATTCTTCTCTATGATGTTGTCTCACTGTTCGTCGGCATCTACAAAATCTAGCTCTTTCTTTAGTTTGTTGATCAGGACTGAAAGAAGACTTTCTTCTCCTTTAGATTCTCTTTAGCATCTTTCCTCTATTCTCTTTGTTCACCCCAAAATTTGTAATGAATTGGGTTTGTCTCTATATAGACATGATTTCCCCTTTTCTTGGCTTTCTTGATTCTTGGTGTGTCCCACAATTCTTGCCAATAGATTTAAAGAAAAATCTAGTTTTATCTCAAAGAGATCTTCTTGCCAACTAGACAAATTAGCTTTAAATCAATTACTTATCTCCGGCTTTATTTGGATGATTAAAACAATGATAAGTATCTGTTAATTCTATTTTTAGCTTCTTGATAGCTAAGCATTTTTTCATTTACTGAACTCTCTATTATGTCAGTCAACATTTCAGTTAGACATCGGTGATAACTGACCATTCCATTCGTGTGACTTCAGTTTTCATCGGGATCTCCATCCTTGTCTTTTCCGTCGGGCAACACTGAAATTCTTTCTGTCGGGTTACTCTATGCTTTTCTCATCGGGCAACATTGTAACTCTGCTCATCGGTAATGTTGAGCATTGGCTCGTCAGGTAACAGTGTGACTCTTCTCTTTTACTCTAACCGTTGGTGTGCACTCTGTCGGTGTATTAAGTCACTTAGTGAACACTTAACTTATATGCATTACTGATAGCATAGCATTGATTCATTGGTTCTTTGAAGTCTTTAACAGTATTTCCATGACCATACAGATTATATCAAGTTGACATCAATGACAATACAATACATTAACTAATTTAATGCCTTGCATTATCATCAACTTAACATCTTCAAACATTCAATCAGCTACATGTCATAAATATATATATTTTTGCACATGTTTTTCGCACAAAAATCACATTAAGTTTGACCTTAATCGATCTATCACATTAAAATATATACTTGTTTACCCATCCGATTTACAAAGATTTTGGCCTCAAGAAGATAGGTAATATTTAGACAAAGTTGGCCAAAGTAACAATCCATACTCAATGCATTCCACCCTAGGAGATAAAGGGGACCTAATCATATCAAAATGATTATCCAAAAAATGTCTCTATCAAAGTATTTCCATCACAACAATCTTCTAAGACAAACCTAAATGTAACGTGTAAGAATTGTCAGAGTCAAAATGTATTTTCACTTATTAATTAAATCATTATTGATTTAATTATTAAGTCACTTATTATCTCTATTTTACTTAAGCTAAAATTTAGGGATATAATAAATAATTCTTTTATTAATTATTATCATGTAACCTAGGTTTTTCCCTTTTTGGGTTTTGATCACTTTTATAAGGTTTGATCTCTTTGTAATTATTAATTATTTGAGCATGCTATTGTATTGAGGTTTTTTCTCTCCATTGTTTGCACATGATATTTCCTCTTTCATCGATATGTTATTTCTGGCCTCCATAGCTTTTGCTTCTCTCTTTCTATGACATGTTTGCATGCAGGTGATTCTTGGGAGCTGTAGGGTTGAGTTTTCATCAACTTCAATATGGTATTAGAGTTCCAGATCTTCATGCACCTATTCTCTTCATGAGAGATTTGGTCTTGTTCTCCAGATCTGTATTTTCATGAGGTTTTCTATTTTAGATTTTTGTGGATCTGGAGGGTATATTTTCTTTGAAGAACTTTGGGCTCAAACGAACTTTATGATTGCGCTCAAAAGGCCCCAAAACCCCTATTTTCATATAAGGCACATCCAATTTGGACATATTTACATTTAGAGGCAAAATTTTTTTTGCATGTACAACCCTTTTTATGGGTGCATTTTTTGAGGTGGCAAAAAAGAAAAAAATTCTATTTTTTTCTTAGTACATCTGCCAATTTTGGAAGTCCCACCATATTTAGAGGCAACCCAAGATTTAGTGGAGCTCCCCCAGATTTAGCATAGATCACTTGAAGTTCTTCTTGTTTTGGAGCCCTCTTCGATTTTTCTCTTATATCTTGAGCAAATGGAAGCATTTTTGGGAAAAAGAGATATCATCAGAAATCTGGCTCCAAGTCCAATCTGATTTTGCAGGTTGGGTTGCATGATTTTACTATTTTGCACATATTTTTTCTAGTCAAAGTCAGGGTTCCTTTTTACACTCTAGGAGCCATATCTTGCTCATCTAGGCTCCGTTTTCCGACTTCTGCATATCGTTGGAAAGCTTGTTTTGTTCTCTTTACTGTGGTATAAGTCTCATTTCCATAATCTTCTCTAGATGCATTTGTAAAGGGGGAAATCGTGTATGTGGAGGTTTGATTGTTAATTGTTGTTTGATTTGCTTAGAGTATGTTGATTCCCTTAACTTTACTTTATATTTAATTGAATTGTATTGATTGTATATTGTAATTGTGATTAGGGAGAAGATAAGATATTCCCCTTCTATTCCCAAATGCACAAATGGAAGATCCAAATTGATCAACCCCAAGGAAGGGCTAATGCACAAATGAATCAACTATTTGGAAAGGAGAATAACAAGAGAAATACTTTAAATTTTGTTAATTATATGTATAGAAATGATATATGACACTAATTGAAGAAATAGGAGAAATGCACTAACCTTGAAATATTGCAGATCAAAGAATGCTATTTTTTGAGGTTTGTAGACTGTTTCTAGAAAAACTGACAGTTGATCCCGAACTGGAACGCAGACACAAACAAAACCCAGAAATATTTTTCCGTTCTGATGTTGTCTTATGAAAAAGGTTGACCTTGACCCACAAATGTCAACCTTGACCCAATAATGTCGACCCTGACCTATACAGGTCCAATAGAAAATCTATTTGTGTCATCCGAAAGAAAGCCAAAAAGGGTATCCAGATGTGGTCTCAAATCTATTGTTCTATACCTGTACCTTGCTTGAAAAAGTCCTTGTGGTGGATTCGAATCCTTGAATCCACAAGTATTCTTCAAAATGTAGAATGTAGAAAGGTAGGATGTCTTCAATCTCTTGCTTGTAGATCTCTAACACCAAGTCTTGAATGGGTTCTTGAATTTGGAATAAGCTTGGAAGAAGGTGGATGGAGAGATCACCAAAAGGGCACTATGTAGCTTGAATCCT
>MU228328.1:1546845-1586160 GCA_018584345.1 Thuja plicata
CAAGTTTGGTTGAAAGGTTTTGCACTTGTTCAGGAGGAACTCTTAAAGTGTCATCTTCATCATGAGATGAGTGAGAAGAGTTATGCTCCATAGAAGGATTGGAATCATGAGTTATCAAATTGTCATCTAGGACCCTAAGGAAAGGAGAGGAAGACTCGGGATCAAAGGAACCCATAAGTCTACGGCTTCTTCTAACCGGGATAATATAAGTAGGAATAGATGCACAGTAAAGCTCATACACCAAGACAATGCAAATGAACTAACACAAAATTTTGATCAGTGGAATTTAAATGCAATTTGAAAGAAAATGCAAGATCTAGCATAAACAATGTAAATCTAACACCAAAAAGAAAGAGTTGTCTATTGCGGGTTCACCAAAATGTAAAGGGGGAAATCGTGTATGTGGAGGTTTGATTGTTAATTGTTGTTTGATTTTCTTAGAGTATGTTGATTCCCTTAACTTTACTTTATATTTAATTGAATTGTATTGATTGTATATTGTAATTGTGATTAGGGAGAAGATAAGATATTCTCCTTTTATTCCCAAATGCACAAATGGAAGATCCAAATTGATCAACCCCAAGGAAGGGCTAATGCACAAATGAATCAACTATTTGGAAAGGAGAATAACAAGAGAGATACTTTAAATTCTGTTAATTATATGTATAGAAATGATATAGACAGTAATTGAAGAAATAGGAGAAATACACTAACCTTGAAATATTGTAGATCAAAGAATGTTGTTTTCTAAGGTCTGTAGACTATTTCTGAAAAAAATGATAGTTGATCCTGAACCGGAATGCAGAAACAAACAAAACCCATAAATCTTTTTCTGTTCTAATGTCATCTTATGAAAAAGGTTGACCTTGACCCACAAATGTCAACCCTAACCCAATAATGTCAACCCTAACCTGCACAAGTCTAACAAAAAATATGTTCACGCCGTCTGAAAGAAAGCCAAAAAGGGTATCCAAATCTAGTCTCAAATCTGTTGTTCTGTACCTATACCTTGCTTGAAAAATTCATTGTGGTGGATTCAAATCCTTGAATCCACAAGTATGCTTCAAAACATAGAATATAGAAAGGTAGGATGTCTTCAATCTCTTGCTTATAGATCTCTAACACCAAGTCTTGAATGGGTTCTTGAATTTGGAATAAGCTTGGAAGAAGGTGGATGGAGAGATCACCAAAAGGGCACTATGTAGCTTGAATCCTTCAATGCCCTCCAATGGATCTCCTTCATGAAAATGGATACTTGAATGGATGAATGCTTGCTTGAATCACCCTTGAAGATAGTTTTCTTGATAATGGTTATCGTTCGTAATGCTTCAATAGAGGACTTCCCAAAAAATGAAGGAGAAAGCTTCCCTTTTATATGAAATTAGGGTACAATCTTCTAAGGAGGCCTACATAGGAGGATTAAATTCCAATTAAAGCCTTTACCCCTAGGAGAGGACCTATATTAAATATAATTTAGGAATCAATTCTTCGGAACCTGAAACAGCCGAATCGAAAGCGGGAAATACTTTTTGCAAAGGCCGACCTCCAAAAACTGTGAGACCCCGGGATCTGAACCCTGGTTCAAGGTTGAGATCAACCTTGACCTAGGTTAGGGTTGAGGTCAACCCTAACCTAGGTCAGGGTTGAGGTCAAAATAGACCTAAAAGGTCGACCCTGACCCTGAAGCCCAGAATCATGAGTCTGCAGTTCAGAATGCAGAAATCAGGCTAAACAGGAGTGGAAAGAGGGATAGAATAGGGGGGAAGCCATGTCAAAATCAGGAACCCATTCAAGGTGCTTTCCATGACCCCAAAACACTTACTCGGAAGGCTAAACATGTCTACAATGGAAGTGCTTCCATTTTCTAACTATACAACATTTTATTCAGGTTTTTTTCTTTTTTGCAATCTGGTGAATATCTTGGATCTTTTAGGTCATGGAATCATTTTTCTTACATTAGATGACTCCTTTTTAGCTGTTACTTATGTTCGTGCAACTTTTTTTCTTTCCTAAGCATTTTAGACATCTATTTCTGTAGCATTTTTTTTTGCAAACACACTGAGATAAAGTGTCATGTGTTGCATGTTTGGGATCTTGCACATTTTGTGCCTATTTGTACTCACACTACATTATAAAGTGCCATGTGGGGGGGGGGGGGGNGGGGTTTGATCTACCTTTGTCAAGTGAGTGTTCCTTCCATGACATTAGCCTCATGATGTGTGTTAAGAAAGTGATACTTCCATGACACCATCATTTATATGTGTTTGTACTTTCTTATACACTTTTCATGTTCATGGATCTTCGACATGTAGTTGTTCTTGGTAGTTTGGTTTAGTGTACCTGTCATGCCTCTCCCTTCAAAAATTATAGGGGGTATATCATGTTGGTTATAATTCTTCCTTGGTTTGATGGAGTGAGTTATGTATTCATTATTTGTTCCTATGTACTAGGCGGATGGAGTGGCTGGGTACCTATGCATTTCGGTGAGATGGATCATTTACCATATGGACACTCTCTTATTCCTATTTTGGAGGCATCCTTCCATCTTTTGATCAACTCTTTAGACTTTGGGGTTTTTAGCCATCTATATCTTCAAGTTCTAATGTTTTCCTTTGTTTTCCATCCTGATTTGAGTGTGTCATTTGAGGGCACTCTTACAGATTACAGCCTTCTCTACCTGATAATGTTCTATTATAGTGGAGGTTCCAACACTTATTCTTGGACGGTGTTTGTAGCTTCATGCATCAGTGATCTTCTTCATGTTCTTCTTTTGATCATCTTGTATCATCAGAAAATGGAAGCACTTCCATTTAGGACTGGTTTAGCCCTCCGAGTAAGTGGTTTGGGGTCATGTCAAATGCCTTGAATGGGTCTTTGACTTGGATCAGGATACCAGAAACAAGTAGGAGAGAAGTGCAAAATAGTATATAAGGAAGCCTTCTCCTCTCATATTTAATCATCTACACACAATCTATGGAAGCAATTTTCTACTTTCGAGCATTCAAGCATTCAAGATTCAATTCATCAAGGAGATCCATTAGCATTCATTGAAGGATTAAAGCTCTATGGAGCCCTCTTGTTGAAGATTTATCCATCCATATCCATTCAATATTATTCCCATCCCAAGATCCATTTAAGATTGGTGTTGAATATCTAAAGGCAATTGATTTGAGACATCCTACATCCTACAATTCTACATCCATTTGGAGCATCCATACTTTTGGATTCAAGGATTAGAATCCTCCACAAGGGTTTCAACATAAGTAAGGTGAATTGTTATACTTACTTTCTTTATTACTGTAATTTCAATTCTATTTTAAGGTTAATTCCAAAATCAAGGTTTGACCAAGGCAAACCCCCCATCCAAACAACAAAAAACCCTTTTTTCTTGTAGGTACAGGTATGGAACAATGAATTATAGAGCAGATTCAAATACCCTTTTTGTCAAAATTTCAAGATCTGAGAATAGATTTCTTGTCAGAGTAGTGCAGGTTAAGGTCAACATAAAGGGGTGCAATTGTGCCCCTGTATTTGGGTCAAAGTTGACCTTTCTCAGAAAAGAAAATGATTTCTGGGTTTTCTCCATCTCTGTGTTTCCAGGCTAGGGCAAGTTGCTGAATTTTCAGAAACTCAGTACAGACACCAAAAAACAATAATTTCTAGATCTCCTATACTTTGAGGTTAGTATTTGTCTTTAATTCATTTCAATTAAGATTTTAATCTTTTCAGATCTATTACTCACTCTCGTCCAAAATGGAATGTAAGGTTTTCCTGTTTCTTCTTATTTCTAATCGATTGATTCATTTGTGCATTGACCATTTTCTTGTGGTTAATCAATTTGGATCTTTCCTTTGTGAATTTGGGGCTAAGAGGAGAATCTTATCTTCCCCAAATTTTCATATGTAGAGGATATTATTTAGATATGCAAGTCTCTTGTACCCATTTCATCCTAAATATTACCTCTTTACATTTTGGTGAACCCTATTACAAGAACTCTTTCTTTTGTGGTGTTAGATTTATATTTCATGTTATATCTTGTATGCATATTAGATTAGCCTTTTATGTTCTTGCATTTACATTTCAAAAATTAAAAAAAAAATCATACAAAGCAAAAATATGAAAACATTTATTTGTTCATGCCTTATGTTTTCCTAATTTAGTTCATTTGCATTGCATTGGTGTATGATATTTACTACCTCTAGTCCTACTTATAATATCCCAGTTAGAAGAAGTCGCAGACTTATGGGTTCCTTTGATCCCGAGTCTTCCTCTCCTTTCCTTAGGATCCTAGATGACAATTTTATCACTCATGATTCCAATTCTTCTAGGGAGCATAACTCTTCTCACTCATCTCTTGATGAGGATGATGCTTTAAGAGTTCCTCCTGAACAAGTTCAAAAACTTTCAACTAAACTTGATAAAATGGGAAATTGGCTTATTCAAGAAAACCATAATCAAGATTCTATTCAAGCTATAGAGGCCCTTAATAAAGTCCTTTGTGATAGTGATAGTGATCAGGGTGTTAATCTCTTGCATGGTATCACTCATCTTGTGCATTTAAATGTCAAATCTTTAGTTCAAGAAGCTCAATATCTAGGATTCACTCCTATCACTAGTGTGGAACCTTCTTCCATTCCTTTACCTAGAATTCCTACTTACACTCCTCCTTTAGTGATAACATCTCTTCCATATTCTAATCCTCTAGCTTTGAATCTACCACTTCCATCTCTTCCTATGAGTGTTCCATCGGTGTCTCTACCTACCTCACATCCTTCTTACCATAGTGTTCCTTTTACCTATTGCAACTCTCTTCCAAGTGTTCCACCAGTTGTGTCTTCCGTTCCCGCCGCTTCCTACACTTTTCCTAGTGTTCCTAATATTTCTATGCCTCCTATTTCTTCTAATGATTCTACAATCATTAGTCTTCTCAAACCGTGTCCTCTTTACAAAAACAACTTGTGTCTTAACTCAATCCAAGTTTAGTTTTCCTACATGTGACATGGGTAGTATTTTATCCCTAGACATTAGTCATGTTGATGTCCCTTAGCAAGACGATATGCCTCATCTTGAGAATTACAATGGTAAGGGAGACCCTGTCACTCATGTTAAAAAATTTCAAATCCTTTTTTAGTGACTATATTCATGACCATAGGATTTTCGCCAAGTTGTTTACTATAAATTTTCATGATAAGGCCTTGCAATGGTATTGTTCCTTGTCTCCTTATTCTATTTATTCTTTTCCAAAACTTGCTAATGCCTTTATCCAATAGTTCCAAAATAACATTGGTCCACAAGTGTCCTTAACTAATTTGATGCATTGTAAACAAAATACTAAAGAAAAATTGACTAAATTTATTGGTAGATTTAAGAATTTGTATGCTCAAAATTCTTATCATGTTCTTGATATTGATATTCAGCATATTTTTATTTCAAATTTTCAAAAGGATATTAGAGATAAGATTCTTCTTACTAAATTTACCTCTTTTCAACAAATTTGTGCAGTGCTTCATCATTATCAATTACAAGTGAGTCAATTTGAGAGAAACACTCCAATGGATCCTATTCCAGTTGATAAGAGTGATGTCACTCCTAATCTCAACAAGTTTAAGAAACCTAACAACTATGTCAAGATAAATAAGCAAGAAAATGCAATTGTTGATCAAGTTGTTGTTGCATCCAACAATTCCACTTCTGCATCCATTGATTTTTGTCTGAATCGTATGTTTACTCCTCTTTCTAAATCTTTACATTCTATTATGAGTAAGTTTTTGAATGCTAATATGATTACTTTTCCTCCTATTCAACCTCTTCTTCCTACTACAATGGCATCCAAATCCTTTGATCCCAAAGCCTTTTGTCAATACCATCATCAAAATGACCATGATACTGAGAAGTGTTATTCTCTAAAATATAAGGTTCAAGCCTTAATTGATCCTAATGATTTATCTATTAATAATTTTGATGGTAGTGGGAACAAATTTGTATCTCCTCCTAATCAAAACCTCCAAATCTATACGAATCCTTTTCCTACACACGGTACCAATACCATTGTTCATCCATCTTCTATGGATATTGCTTATGATTCAAAGATGGATGATCTCAATCATATTGTTAACCATGTGGAGCATGTTGTTTTTTCTCAACCTGTATCTCCACCCTAGCCTCAATCTCAGCCTTATTTTCAATTTCCTTAGCCTCAACCTCAACTTCAAGCTCCACCTCAACCTAAGTCTAAGCCGAAACCTCAACCTAAACCTCAAAAAAAACCTAAGAATAAAAGACCTAGGGAACTCTCGATCACCTTTAATGATTCTGAGACTATTAAAGCTCCAGATGGTCCCCTCTACATTTATGCTAGGATTGCTAAGATACCTACGCGTGGTTGTCTTGTTGATCCTACATCCTTAGTAAATGTCATTAATGAAGAAAACCTTTTTACAAAGAACTTACAACGTGATTTTTATAATACATCTAATGTGTGGATACAAACTTGTAATGGTTTTCTCTATCCATGATTTGGTTCTATTAACTTGCCTGTTGAACTTTGTGGTAAAGTTGTGTACACTACCTTTGTTGTTGTCCCTACTTTTGATCAGTTTTAAGTTAATATTGGTTTTCCTTGGTTGACTATCATGCATGTCGTTGCTTCTCCTATCCATAAGTGTATTAATTTCATTCATGATGAAGAAGTGAAAACAATTAATAATAGTTTATATCAAATTTCTATGCCTAGGGATTGTGCTACCCTTGACTTCTTTTTGCCTTCATTACCCAATCCATGTTCTTCTCGACCTAATAACATTTTTCGCTCATATTAATCCTATAAACATCGCAATATTTTTTAGTTAAGCATGCCTCAGATGGATCTTGACCATGGTATTTTTCCTATGCCTTCCATACTTCCTTTATCCATTGCTTCTAATTCTATTAATCAAGCTCCTAGTGTTTCTTTTCAGCCTACTGAGAATCCTCTTAATGCTCCTATAGAACCTGTGAAGGAACCGGTTGTTGTTCCTCCTAATTCTCAATGTATTTCAAACAAGACAAAATGTAACCGATCTACCAATGAACGTCGTAAGAAGTGTCGGGCTCAAGCTAAGGCCCGTTCTTCTATTCTTCAAATTTCTTTACCTTCATTTGACCAGTCTATGCTTGATGTGTTGGAAGAATTTAATGTTAATAATGATGTTAAGATGAATGATTATAATGATTCTATTCGTATCTTAGATTCTATTTTGATTAATCTTGATGAAGAAGAAAATATTGATGATCCTATTGATGCTAATGATGAATATGAGACTATTGATATTGATACTGATTTACCTAATATGCTTTGAACACAATTGATAACTACACCTAGTATCAAACATCATGATTCTCAAGAGGATCCTTGTTTGGAACTGGCTATTATTCCTACTGTGTTGGATATAGTCCCTCTTGCGAGTTTCCCACCTTCCCTAAATGATATAGACCAAGATGGGGAGAGTAGGTGATGCGCTTGATTGGATTTTCCTCCATGGTATCCTTTTATGTGTTTGCCTATTGTATTGTGCTTCTCCCGTAATGTGTTTGGTAAATGTTTGTTAGATTCTTTTATACGACCCTTGTTACTTTGTTGGTACAAGGTGATAAATGAATCAAACCTATTGTACTATTCCTCTATATGTATCTCTATTCTTCTATATGTTGTTTCCATGTTATGTTTTACCTCTACTATTGTTTGTAAATATTTTCCTTGTGTAGTCCATTTGGATTTGCAACATGGTAGCACTGATTCTTTTTGGTCTCCATGTTGTGGTCCGAAAAGACTCTTCTTCGTAACTCTTGTGTTTTCTTTCCTCCATTGTGATTGTAGTTCTACTTTATTTGGGGAATGATGTCAATTCATTTGCAATTATATATATATATATATATATATATACTGACCCCACGGTAGGTAGATCCCTTATGTGTTGTTTGTATGTTTATGTGGTATTTCCCTTGATTTATCTTTGCTTGGGGGCATCTTGTAGTGGAAACTTAAACAGTGGAGTTGTTTATGTTTTTGTTAAAGCCATTGCTCCTGTTAAAGTGTTAGCAATGACTTTAATGTGGGGGCATAAGCTCTACTCACTTTTTGCACACACACACTTCCAAAATATTTTCAAACTTAAAATTTTTTTTCTCTTTATGGATTAGAAACTAATCCTTAAAGCATGGATTTTTACCTTATAGGATCTCTTGATCCTTCCAGTTTCAATTTACAAAGTTTTGATCCCTTAAGGTCAAAAGGTGTCCTTAAGACTGGATCTCTCTAGTTTTGGCTTTGCTCTTTTAGAATAGAATATTCCTGAGAATGAATCCTTGATGGGTTGACTAGTGAGTACCCACATTCACTAGGCGGTTCAACTCTATATTTCCAGTTGCATTGTTTCCTTGTGTGATTCACACTGGGACATATGTTCTCATTGGGCGAGGTAATCACACCCTCTCTCTCTTTTTCTTTAACTGGTGATGTCTCTCTTATTTTAATCTTGGTGTTGACAAAGACTTGAGTCCCTGGGGGCTTGAGGATTTCTTTGTTCCTTTGATTTCAATAAGATTATCTTTTCTTTGTGATCTCCTTTACCAAGAGTTTGCATCAGGTCCATACTCTTGCTAAAGTGGGGGCTAAATGTATCATCAGAAAATGGAAGCACTTCCATTTAGGACTGGTTTAGCCCTCCGAGTAAGTGGTTTTGGGTCATGTCAAATGTATTGAATGGGCCTTTGACTTGGATCTAGTTTTTCCCCTATCCTGCCCTATTTTCCACTTCTCTCCTACCTATTTCTGGTATCCTTCTCTGATATTTTGAGGTTCTTGACCTCAGGGTCAAGGTCAACCTTCTGGGTCAAGGTTGACCTTGACCTTGACCTAGATCATGGTTGACCTAGACCCTGACCTAGGTCAGGGTCGACCTTGACCCTGACCTTAGGGTCTAAATTTCAAATTTCAAAGATTTCCAAATGTTGGGGTTCGAAAAAAATTATTTCTCACTTCTGGGTCGGCTATTTCGGTTTCCGAAGTGGTGACTCTTAAAAAAATATATTTAATTTAGGTCCACTTCTATGGGTATGAGCCTAATTGGAATTTAATTATCATATTTTGGCCTCTCTAGAAGTTTGTGGCCTAGACTAGTGTATAAGGAAGACTTCTCCTCTCATTTTCAATCATCTATGCATAATCTATGGAAGCGATCGTCTACTTTTGAGCATTCAAGCATTCAAGATTCAATTCATCAAGGAGATCCATTAGTATCCATTGAATAATTCAATCTCTATAGAGCCCTCTTGTTGAAGATTTATGCATCCATATCCATTCAAGCTTGTTCATATCCCAAGATCTATTTAAGATTGGTGTTGAAGATCTAAAGGCAATTGATTTAAGACATCCTACATTCTACAATTATACATCCATTTGGAGCATCATACTTTTGGGTTCAAGGATTCGAATCCTCCACAAGAGTTTCAACATAAGAAAGGTGAATTGTTCTATTTACTTTGTTTATTACTGCAATTTCAATTATATTTCAAGGTTAATTCCAAAATTGGGGTTTGACCAAGGAAAACCCCCCATCCAAACAACAAAAAACCATTTTTTCTTGCAGGTACAGGTATGGAATAGTGAATTATAGAGTAGATTCAGATACCCTTTTTGGTGAACTTTCAGGATTCGCGAACATATTTTCCGTCAGAGCAGTGCAGGTCAAGGTCAACATAAAGAGGTACAATTGTGCCCCCGTATTTGGGTCAAGGTCGACCTTGCTCAAAAAATAAAAAAATTTCTGGGTTTTCTCCATCTCTGTGTTTCCAGGCCAGGGTAGGTTGCAGAATTTCCAGAAACTCAGTACAGACACCAGAAAAAAACAATTTCTAGATCTGCTATACTTTGAGGTTGGTATTTGTCTTCAATTCATTTCAATTAAGATTTTAATATTTTCAGATCTATTACACACTCTCCTCCAAAATGGAATGTAAGGTTTTCCTCTTTCTTCTTATTTCTAATCGACTGATTCATTTGTGCATTGACCATTTTCTTGTGGTTAATCAATTTGGATCTTTCCTTTGTGAATTTGGGGCTAAGAGGAGAATCTTACCTTCCCCAAATTTTCATAGGTAAAGGATATTATTTAGATGTGCAAGTCTCTTGTACCCATTTCATCATAAATATTACCTGTTTACACATCTCTTCAGACTTTGGTGTATCTTCAATCTGTATCTTTGATTTTTGATGTTTGCCTTTGTTTTCCATCCTGATTCGAGTAGTTTCATTTGAGGGCACTCATGCAGATTACATTCTTCTCTACTCTATCTTTTTTCCTATTTTCTAGGATATTCTCTAGTTTGGAGGCTTCTTCAATCCTTCACTAGGCTTCATCTCTTTTTGGAGAGGGATTTTTCCCACTAGGTTTTCTCCTTTTTCCTCTTTATAGAGATTTTTTGTACTTGGGTACCTGATTAGGCTATGTTGTTGGGACCCATTTTCCTGCTTTCAGTAGTTGTTTCTAGGTTTTTAGCTTCTCCCTAAGTTTATCTTAAGGGGGGTGTAATCTAAATCATTATTGATTTAATTATTAAGTCACTTATTATCTCTAGTTTACTTAAGCTAAAATTTAGGCATATGATAATTAATTATTATCATGAAACTTAGGTTTTTCCCTTTTAGGTTTTGGATCGCCTTTATAAGGTTTGGTCTCTTTTTAATTATTAATTATCTAAGCATGCTATTGTATTGAGGGTTTTTCTCTCCATTGTTTACACATGATGTTTCCTCTTTCATCGATCTATTATTTCTAGCCTTCATAGCTTTTTCTTCTCTCTTTCTGTGACAAATTTGTATGCAAGTGATTCTTGGGAGTTGTAGGGTTGAGTTTTCAGCAACTCCAATAATAACATGTTACTTGATGCCCACAAAATATCATCTAATGCACGTCACACAATGCAAAGAGAAAAACACCATAGTAAGATTATGATTAACATATTTTTAATCATTCTCCAACCCATATTTAGACCCATAGGAACTAAGTCCATTCATCAAAAAATTACTATGACAACCAAAGAGCTTCACAAATAATGATACCAAACTCAAAGAAACATATCTTCACTTGTAGAGAAAATCAACTCAATATTTTTGAACGATAACATTACACAAACCTTATGAACATGTCCACCAAGCCACACATCTTAAAATTCCAATGTCGAGCAATGTGAGGCACTCCAAGCCTATTCAAGTACATGTTTATGAAACTAGTCTCTTTGTTAGCAAACCAAGAAACACTCCTTATGTGGAATAGTTGGGGACTTGAAAACATGATAGTGCAATGTACTCCAAACAAACCAATTATAGCTAGGACTACAAACCATAACCACATTATGAAACATGCATCTTCTCATAGGATCTTCAAAAAATCTCTTATGCATTCCAACCTATCATACTTCTATCATCTGGATATATTAATATTCAAATCTTCTTTTATCAATTATATAAATATTCTTCATCAATCATTATCACAGAATAAAAAATTATTTAAATCTTGTTTATCAATCACTATCATGGCCTCAACAACTCTTCAAATCTCTATCAATCATTGTAATAGCCTCAAGAACTCTTCAAATATTCTTCATCATTCACTATCATAGCCTCAACAAGATGACAATAATGAAACATTAGAAGATGAAATCAATTACAACACAAGTCATATTGTTAAAAATCTCCCCCATTTTTATTGATGAAAAACCCAACAAAAAAGAAGATACTAAACTCCTTTCTAACTTTCTCATTCTTCTTTCTCTCCCCCTTTGACATCAAGGAAAAAAAACACATATGGAACCAATATTCTTCCCCTTTCTGAAACAACATACCCTAGAAGATAATTCTAACCACTTCCCTTATCAAGGTAGCCTTTTCTCATTCACACACCTCATTTCTCCCCATGCGAGAATACCCTCTCATCATTCCAAAAGACATAAGGTAAGCATTAATTCTTTTTCTAGAAGGATGCATAAATTTTATGGATCTAATTTGAAAAGGGAGGGGCAATAAGCCCCAACTTTTGTTGAAGATACTCAAAGGTAACCTTTGTTATAGCTCTAGTAAAAATATATATAATCTATTCCTTTGTAGACACATAATCCAATTTGACTTCCTTCTCAACAAATTTCTCCCTAAATAAACAATATCTTATAGATTTTTTTTCTCTTGAATGCATTACTAGATTCTTGAAAAAAATGTATGGCACTAGTATTGTCATGCATAATTGGAACAAATTATTCATAGATTACCTTTACTTATTTTAAAGTCTTCTTCATCCACAAAAACACCAATCTAGAAGAATGAAAAGCTCTATAAGCACACTAGACTGATGCATCTCAATGCATCTCTAGCTCTGATCAAGAGGGGAAATCACCCCAAGATTACCTCATATTTACTCAAAATTATCCTTTGGTAAGGGCTTTGTGAATATATATTTAGTCTACTCTGTAGTAGATACATAGTCAAATCTGACTTCTTTCTTACTAAATTTTGTCTCTCAAGAAATGATATTTGATAGAAATATTCTGTCTTTGAATGCAACACAAGGTTCTTTGAAATATTGATAGCACTTAGATTGTCACAATAGATAGTGATAGTCTCATCAATAATCACTCATATATATTTAAACATTTTCTTCATCCATATCAATTGTGTATAGTTAGTAGCAGCAACAACATACTTAGCTTCAGTAATAGATTGTAATATACAATTTTGTTTCTTACTTTCCCATGAAACTGTTAGAATAACTGAAAGGGGGGAGGGGGGTGAATCAGTGGCCTCAATAATTAATCCAATAAATCAACCCAAAACTTTATACCATAAATATAAACCTCTATTTATCTTCAGTCCTACAATATGTATGCCTTTAAATAATCTTATAAATAACTACTGCTCGGAATACACTATTTATCATTTTTCTTAAGCTTTACCGAATAGCAGTCTAGTATTTACCGTAATATAGTAAATAACTTAGTGTTTACCGATCAATCCTATTTTAGTAATGTGTAAAGAAAAACATTAAATAAATGAACCATATACACATTTGACACATGGTTTTTTAACGTGGAAACCCTGTTAGGGGAAAAACCACTTGGGACCAGTAACCCAAAATTTTCACTCTTCTGAAGTGAGCTCGGTGAAGAGCCAACCCTATTAAAGGTTACAAACACACTGTCAAGTGCAACCTTGTTAGAGGATTTAAATATAATAGTTTGTCACTTGATATCTCACATTTCACTATGCTATATGTTGGCAAGTTGACACTCAGGGTGTATATGACTAATTTTGTGTTGTCATTAGGGCAGCAAAGTCATATGAAGTTTTGACAAGTTCACAACTTTGAAAGATCAAAACTTGGCTAAGTATAGAAGACAAAACAGAATAGAGATATGCAATTGATCAGAGCACCATCGTACATGCATATGATTGAGTCAGACTATGCACCTTTATATTCAAGATTTATGATATGTTTATTATTTATGATATGTTTATTAAGCTTAGTCTATACATGCATGGTATGGTATCATAGTACGGAGAAGTTACAACAAGTTCAAGTGCCACTAGCAGTTCAAAAAATAGAGTATGAAGCCGACCTCAGATTTTGGATTAGCGTATAATATTTTATTTTTTAATGGCCATGCGCCTATTGTAATATGTTTGTAATTGTGTCTTTAACACTCATGTAAACATGCTTAAGCCAATTTATTTGGAAGCGTTGTGTATGTTGTTTTTGGACCAACTAAGGTCCTATTTTTGGTTGCGTCTATTCAGGCATGTATATATACTTTACATGCAATTTTGTATTAAGAGTAAGAGTGGAAAATATGCTGAAAAGATATCCAGAAGAACAGTACACCAAATCAGTATGAAATAAATCTCTTTTAGGGATTAGAGAATCAGCGCATAAACATAACTGATCAGACAACAATGTCAAAACAACAGTTCATCTTTTGATCTAGTGTATATCTATTATCTGAAACTTGTAGCCTTCATCCTTAGTGCGCTTTGATAGTGAGCCATTCACCTTTAATAGGGTTTTGTAAAGACTCCTAATAGGGTCATTATACTTTCATTATAAAGACTGCTCCTAACAGGGAAAAGGAACTCTAACAAGTTCATAAGACTAGTACAATAATTTATGGGTACTAATTCCCACTGGGGTTTTCCTCTGATCAAGGTTTCCCCTTAATCATATCTTGTGTTATGTGTTATTGTGTTATGCTTCATTTTTTATCTTTTTTTTTTAAAGTTTCAAGTTGCTGAAATAAAGATAATTGACAAACACTGATTCATCCCCCTTCTCAATATTTCTAACAATTGGTATCAGAGCTCTGGTCCTCTAAAAGAAAGTTTAACCACTTGAGGAGATCATGGATTTAGCAGAAGTGAAACATCTAAAAAATAATCTTGAAGCATCCCTTGATCATCTTGACAGATCTGAAAAAGAAAATGAAGAACTTAAACTAAAATTTGATGGCTCCCAAATGCTTATCAAAAAATTAAGAAAAGATCTGAAAGATTGCTCTACAAATGATTTGGGAAAAATGGTCAAAAAGCTTAATGAAGAAAACATGTCTCTGAAGGACAAGATTGAAGATCTAAATGAATAGTTAACAGATAGCCTAACAGCTATTGAAGAAAAGACCAAAGAGAGTAAATAATTAGATGAAGAACTTATGTAAGCAAATATGAAGATCTTGGAGTTGGAAAACATCAAGAAAAAGATAGAATCTGAATTGACAGAAGCAAAGAATCATATTGAAAAACTACACACAAGTTTTGATCTAATTCAATCACAACTTTATGCACAAAATTTAAGAGGAAACCGGCCTGTTCATGGGTTTCAAAGGGTTAATCCTTCTCTACGCAAGGTGAAATGTGGGTGGCAAACTCCAGACGAAGGATGGATAAAAATTAATTTCGATGGAGCAGCCAGAGGCAATCCAGGCACCTCCGGGTGCGGCTGTATAGCACATGATTATGAGGGAAACACAGTGGCTATCACTGCAAGGAGGATTCATGATGGGACTAACAATGAGGCAGAATGTGAAGCCGCAAAAGAAGCTACCTTACTGGGAGTGAAGATGGGTCTCTGGAAGGTGCACCTGGAAGGCGATTCTGAAATCATCATTAATGGGATTAAGAAAGGCAGTATGGAGTCATGGCATCTGGACAAACATATTCAACAGATATGGTGTTTTATGTTAAAATTTGAAGATTTCTAGATTTCCCATGTATATCGGGAGGCAAATGTGGTGGCCGATTATTTGGCCAACTTGGGTGCAAATCGCCCCCATGGGAAAGAGGATGAAATATTTGAAGATTTCGGTCTTCTCAAGTTGGTTTAACTTGATACCGATCTTCTCTCATAAACCAAAAGAGGCATGCTTGAATTAATTCCCATGCTTCATAATTATGAGAGTGCAATTCATAACATTCATTAAGACCGCACGAAGGAAATTATTTCATGGTGTGTATCCATAACTTTCTTGGGAAACATTTAAACTTGGGAAGGTCTCAGCACAAATCACATAGTGCAGGTTTTTCAATAGAGAAATTATCATGCAGGTGAACTTTGTGTTGGAATCAAGCAACCAGACTCAGGCTTACAAAGGGAACGTCACGGTTCGGCAACTAAGAAACATCTTCCTATTTGATGGCCAGGCCTTCATGAGCCCAGTCATGGAATTCTTTGGCCTGGAATACCTGGATGACTACTGGAGAAGGTGATCAAATCTGGACATCACCTCACTTTTTGTTGCTCTGGCCCTTTCAGTGGGGGACTCAAAGGAAGAGGTCCAAACAGTCATGGAAGCCTGCATTGATCCACAGTGGCTGGAGGGTTTTGAAGAAATTTTAAACAGGACTGAGCTGGGTGTTGGGATGCACATGGGAACAGACCCATGGAGGCAAATTGGAGGAGGAGAAACACCTCTGCAACCTCTACTCATGTGGTCATCTACAACCCTAAGGGAAGTTCACATTCTGAAGGCCATGAAGGCATGGAAAGATATAGTCAAAATTATGTATGAGCATTCAGAGGAGTAGGAGGATGCAAAGAAGGTGTGCACAAAGATGACTCCCATCAAAAGTGTGAGACCACCCGGCGAGCCACTGAGGCATCAACTGAGCAGGGGTGGAGGCACGAAAATAGGGGCCAATGCAAGTGTAGACATATGGGTGGACACATCACTCCTTGGGGAGAAGAAAAAATGGGCTGCTGGTCATTCCCGATCCTCAGTTGCAGGCGACAGATCCATCCCAAACTTCACCAAGGAAGAATCCGATGCCTGGTTCAAAAAGTAAGATGGTGCGGCGGTCACGTGGTGGGAGTTCTCCAGGGTTTTTGTGATTCGATGTTTTGCTATCATAGGGGGCTGATGATTTAATGCATCCTTTTGAGTATAAGGTTTTAATACTCCCCCAATTTTGTATGTTCTCTTCCCTGGGATGTTTGTATCCCTTAGCCTCTTAGCACTATAGTGCAACTCTAGATGTAGGGTAGGAAAGTTTGTGGGTATGTAATATGGCAGCCATCCAAAAAATTGGCCTTATGATGTATTTCCTTATCTTTATCAATAAAAATGCTAATGTTACCAATCAAAAAAAAAAAAATGTTAAGAGGAGATACTACTGGTGTTGGTTACAGTGTAGCACAAAGTGAAACCAATACAATGCAAGAAAGTAAGAAAGTACAAGAAAAATCTACAAAAGTAAAGGCTACTGAGAATCTAATAGAAGCTAGAGTAGAATCATCTAAAGATGAACATAAGATAGTTAATATAACTTGTTATGCATGTAAAAAGCATGGACATTTGGCAAGAGATTGTAAAGAGGTAAGACCCTTCAATGGTTATTGTTACTCTTGTAATAAATTTGGTCATAGGGCTATACATTGCAGAACTAGTCAAAGAAATCAATCACAGCATAACCAAAGGAACCTGACTCAATACAATCAGAGAAATACACCTCAGAGAAACTATCAAAACATTACATGTCAGATATGTAACTACAATGGACACATGTATCCATCAATGATGCCTACAGTTAAAGTGACTCCAGTTCCTTCCAAACAAGACAAAGAACCAGAGATTCTTAATGTGCCTATGACAGGTCCACAGGATTCAGGGCACAAAGTTCCATCACCCTCTGACATAGTCAAATATTAAGATGAAATTATTGTGATCAATGATGTTAAGATAACAGTGATAGCTTTAGATAATGACTTAAAAAATTTTGAAAAAGCATTTTGTTACCTATTTTTCTTGTAGAATCAATATAATGTAGTAAATTCTTGACTCTTTGTTTCCCAATTCAGATTCATACAGGGAAAAAGGATAATTAACAAGGATAAAATTCCTTCTACACTTTGGGCTCCACAAACCCAGGTGGGTGCACCTTCAAAAGACTACTAACTTTCAGCAAACCTGACAATGGATCAAGGATTCATGATCCTTCTTCTTTTTTGGCCACTTGGCTTAGGAAGGCTAACCTATTGATTCTCTCTTCAAAGAATCACTATGATGAAATTTATTTCTCAATACAATTAGCTAAACATGTATGTTCTTAGATAACATAAAGTAAAATATTGATTAATATTTGATTGATTTGATGATAATAACTACTTATCAGAACTTGACCAGTGTCTAATCCTAGGCCATGGAGTCAGAATGAAACATACATTCACCAAAGATAATTAATTGAAACACAAGTAAAAATTTAGATAGACTACCTTACAGACTATCCTATCACTCTCAAACCTCTGTATCAAATTCTTGCATAAACCCTAACCCTCTGTAACTATTTGCAAGATTTAAACCCTCCTTGAAAGCTACTCAAAAATAATAACGCAGCTACCTTATAACTAGTATATTTAAAATGCCTTACAAATTAAACATACAAGAGTTGAAAGTAAATAAAAAAAGACATCAATGATCTAAGACTGGAAATTTCATTGTATTTTATTAATAATCTTGATCTCAATACATAGAGAATGACCGAAATCTTAAAACTTAGACATAATTCAAAAGTCTGCCTTGCAGAATTGATTTTACCATCCTTTACAATATGTTAAAATCTTCTACTTATAGCCAACACTAGTCATCTTGGAATCCTTAAAGATCAAGGATGCAACAAGCTTCGAATGACTAGGCTAAAAGACAAAACTCAGAGTACAATAGGACAAAATAACAAGTGGACAGAATAACCACTTTTGTTACAAGATATTCCAACAAATTCTTTGTCCTTCTACCACATGGTGATTTCATTTTCCTTGTACTTGCTAGGGGACATCCATCTAGATTTTTTTGTCTTGGATGCTGATGATATAGGATCCCCACTTTCAATCGCATCAACTACTCTGTTGGGCTTCATTATCCACTTGCATGTCCTCGCCTTCACCTGAATCAACTATTGTGTGCTTGTCCTTCCAAAAAGTGTACACCTCATCTCTTGGCCAAATGAAGCCAAGGACTTCATCTTTTATGTTGTTGATCTCCTTCCAAGTGGTATGTGCCTTCTAGATCTCATCTGTTCAAAATGCAAAAAATGATCTAGCTTTGCCCACTATCTCAATTCTCTAAGAAAAAGTAATGTACTCTCCAAGGTTAATATGATGTTAGTGCTTCATTCATTTGTCAAAGCCACAACATCTCATCTTTGATATTTCCATTATTTCTGAAGAGATTCGGGAACATCTCATATCTCTCCTATGAATATTCCTTTTTCAAGGCCATCAATTTTCTAAAAATAATGTCTCTCCTTATATCCATGTCTAAGAGTATTTTGACACATTTTTGGGTGCCATTCAGGACTATGTCGACATCATTATTCTTCTTGTAAGTGGTGTGGAATAATTTTAACTCCCCTACCTTCCCTTTCCACTTACTCACCAACTAGTCCAACTTGTCTTTGTTTTCATTATATTCATTTATAATGCTGACAATTTTCTTACCGTGAGCATATATGGTAGTAGGTACTACTTCATGTGTACAATGCATAAGAGCACTGTGTAACTTATCTACATATTTCTGCTTCACCCGTGCTTCTACTTCTTTGAAGGCTGTAGACTGCTCCACCCACTCTTTCTTTTACCTTTCAAGTTGTACTCTTGCAGCTTTCAACATGGCATTTTCTTGTTCAAGCTCTTCCATTGTGGTAGAAGTAGATGGTGCAGGGGAAGCAGGATAAATAATTATAGGGCTTGGTGAGGATGGCTAGTGAGGTCCTTGTGCAAACCTCCTTTGAGGCACTAATTATACTATTTGCCTTCCCTCCAGGAATGCAATATTATCATCCTTTTGTAGAGATTTAACCCTTTCATCATTATATGCTTTCAGAACAAATTCATATTTTTGGGTTAAGTTCTTAATAGCATCATTTTTCTTTTTAGCTACCTTCAAGCTTAAATTAGCAGTCTGGAAAGAAAGGTTAGCTTCCTCCACACCTGAGGTATCAGAAACTCTTTTTATGATGAGGCTGCTTCTATCCTCAGTTTGATCATCTTCTTTTGTTCTCTTTCTATCTTTCTTCTTCAAAGACCAAATTGCTAATGCCGCATGATCCTCACTAAAATGGGCACCAATTTGTGTCCCACTAGTGTGCAATGGCTTGGCTTCCTTTCTGACATTATCAAAAACAATGGCATCAGCCAAATCCCATTGGGGTAAGATAAGGATCCTCTTTTTCTTTACCAATTCCCTACCCTCTTCAAGGGTGATTTTTTCAAGCTTAGTAATCATTTCCTGTTTGACTTCCTTTTCAATGTTCTCCTTGCTCTGATCTGGATGAGCTTCTTGCAGTTTGTGGAATTTATCTTTGAACTTGTCAATATGAGTTCTCCATAGGAATTGAACAAAGGCTCTAGCCTTAACAAAATTATCATCTGATAGAAACTCTTCATTGGCCTATTTGGTTATAGGGTCCAGCTCCTTTCCTGCAAACTCCACCACTGTGAGATCCAAAGTTGTATGCATGGGTGCCTCTAGCACTCCTTCTTGTATCTCTTGTGCTGTAACAAAAACTTGACCTATGTTTCCCATTTGGACCAGTTGCTCTGCAATAGCTTGGTCATCCATGTGTAGAGGGGATTGGGAAGGGAAGTATAATTCACTTACTTTCTCTTTTCCCTCAATTTTATCTCTCTTGGGAGAGGGCATTGTTTGACCACTAGCATTTGCTGGCCTCTTTCCTTTCTGATCAAAAGATTTTTTAATCTTAGGCATAATTGTACTATACCCTCTTCTCTTATAAACTACATAATTTCCAAGTGGGACTACCCTTCCCTGTGTAAGTTTTCTCAGAATAGCCTTAGCATTTTCTGGCTCAGTTTCTTTCACTTTGTCTTTCTTCTCATTGTGATTCTGCATGATAACTTCAAACAATGTCATAAGGGACTCAGTCTTTTTGGCCCAGGGTGAAAAATCCTTTAGAGGATCATATGACCTGTCAAAATTATGGAAAAAATCTAAAGACTTCTTATACACTAGCCATTTTTCCTTCTTGACCTCCTGATCATTCAGATCAAAAACATTTCTTATAATGTCTTCTAATAAATTGAATTGGTGTTCTAGTGCCAGACACTTGGTTCTTTTCCTGAACATGTCCATTATGCATCCTTCATTGTCTGAGCACCTGGACACAGATGTTGCTAGATGGTAGGGCTCAAAATATTTATCAAATTGTGTCCATCCACCTTTTGTAATGATGAAATGGTGGGCTCTTATGAGGGTAGGGAAGATACTTCCCTTCATCTTTCCTATCAAGGCTTCTTCTTGTAATCCACCCATCTGCCTCAGAATTTCTGCTATGCCAATTTTCAAAGGTAATCTATAAGGAAGAACATTGGGGGTTCACCTGAATCCATAAACCCTTATAACTATAGAGACAGGGTACAAAATGAGATCTCCCCAATTGTGGACAATTTTTCAGTTCTAGGACATGCTCCAGAGGCCTTAATAATCTCATCATATCCGTTTAGATCCTAGGATTTTGCTTGCATAATAGTGATTTAAGCCTAGCAGCAAAAAATCTATCAAAATATACATAGCTGGCTTCTTTTCTATCCCAGGATAGATCAGCACTCCACAATTGAATAGGCAATTCTTCATCATCCTGGAACTTAGTGAGGTCCATTTCTTCCTCAAAGATATCAACACTATTAAACAGAAACATGTGCATCATAAGAGAATACCACCCCATAGGCTTGAGTATGTTTTTATCTTTGATGCCTATTAAACCTTCATGCATTTGTTCAACAATATAAGAAGCATAGTCAAAAACTACTGATAGGTGGGGATGCAAAATCTGGACAACCATGAGCATGATATGAACTGGCATTGTTGCTTCTTCATCTTCTCCTAAAATCAGGCATAGGGCACTATACATTTTTCTACCCTTACTATTGAAATAGTCCAATTTTAATGGCACTGATGTGCTTGGGCCCACAACAATCAATTCCCCTATTTTATTAAAGTACCCTTTCAGAGCCTCATTCATGTAATACTCCTTCTGAGTCTGGTACACCTCCTCAAAGTAATTGAAATTGATATCATCCATTTAGATTGATGAGTCACTTAATTTGAAAATAATTTTGATTTCATCAGCTGTGATAGTCAACAACATGTTTCCCTCTATACCCCTTACAACCCTAGATACTCTGTCATATGTGTTGGCTATCAAAGTGAATAGATCTGTATCCATAAATACTCCAGGTATTATCAATTTTCGCACATCTAAATCTCATATGTTACAATCTCGGGAAGGAGTGTTTCTCTGGCTGTAAGCAATTTTAAATAGACTTAAACCATTTATATTAGTTTTGACATCCTTGGCCCACCTACCTGAGTCATATAAACCCTCTCCTACTCTGAAATGTGGATGTGTTGTAACTATTTTCTTGATCTGGGTAGCATCACCCGTGGACACTTTCAATTGTTGTAAAAGGTCTTCTCTTACATTTATTTTTTGATATTCTATTTCTCGAGATAATTCAATCCTAGGGGCCATTTTTTGAATCTAGGGCTTCTTACTGAGATGATATTCATATTTAAAAAATAATTTTGGGATCTTTTCAAATTTTAAACCTTACTGGAAGCATGAATTTCTACTGTATCAGAGATGACTTACCCGTTCTGCAATTTTGTCACGAGGAGCTCAATGTCACTATAATTTTTTTCTTCGCTTGAATGATTCTAAGTAATTATGGCTAATTATGATTGAATAATACCTTTGATTCTTGGTATTCTCTATTCTTGGTTCTTGCAAATCAGTCTTTCACATTGAATTCAACTAAATTAGCCACACGTTCTACAATCAATTTGCTTATTTCAAAACTCATGATTTAACGGCTCATTGATGATCATTTTAATGACTTTGAATCTAGAGCATAGATCTCAAATGACATCTCCTTCATCTGAAAGCTCTCATCTTTTCCCAGAAACAACTATTCATCTGGGACATGTGTCAACGTGACTTGATCGCTTAAATGCTAGATCTTGTGCACTTTTTATTTAAGCGATCAAGTCAACCATCCGATTCATCTTAACTCAGCCGCAAGTTATTCTGCCTTGAGTTTACTAACCATGGATACGATGTCATCCACTTGGACATGTATCAACACGGCTTAATGGATTAATCGCTAGATGTCGATCACTTGTTCTTTAAGCCATTAAGTGAGTCATCCGATCTTTTCAAACTTACAATCTCTATAACATGATCTCTGCACTGTACAGGACCCACCTTAACTCCTTTTGACATGCATTGCTCAGACTTAATCACTTATATGATAGTGTTTGATCACTTTGGGATTAATCTATTAATTTGACCATTGATTCTTTCAAGATCTACCCACTGATTAACTAAGAGCCCTTTTTACCATCGGACCCACTAGAGACACGTGGCGTCATGACTTAATGGCTTAAATGATAGATGTCATTTACTTTGGGAATAAGCCATTATGCAGGCCGTTAGATTAAAGCACACTTGCATGATAGATAATAAATTTAATTAAAGCATTTGCGGAATTTGAAACTTAGGGAATAATACAGGACCAGGGTGTTAGGACTAAAAACTTAATGAATAAGATCATTTTAAAAGGAACCCATTTGAGACATGAACTTGAGTGACAAAAGGTAACACAAAATTAGAACCAATTCAACACTTAGGGTTTTATGACCAAAATTTATACTTTGAAGGACGAGACAAGGGTTTTTTGGGCATTTTAGCTAGGTTAAGGGGGAAAACAATACTTGCAGAGGCATAAGAACAATTTCAACCATGATTTTAAACCCTTTGAGCACAAGCAAGATAGGAAAATTCAAAATTTTACAAGGCTGACTCAATAACATGAAATGTTACCAATAGTGGCTCTCTCTGAGGATTCTTAAACTCCAGATTATCGCAAGAATCACAGATCTCTGGAAAGGCAGACCAAAACCACACTAACCTAAAACTGGAAACAAACACACAACAGAAGCAAACACACCTATACATATGATACATACTACTGTGCATGGAACAAAAGAGCTAATTGAAGAATTTTTTTAGAAATTGTCCATGCACTGGAAATTCCTATTCTTCATCATCCATATTTCTGAGGAAATATGAATCCTTTCAGAAAATCCAAGATATGAAAAAAGGCCCCATCCATAGTGACTCAATTTTTTTATGCTTTCCTTTGTCTTCATCCCTGGTATTCCATTGCAATACAAAATCACCAGGCTGAAACTTTCTTTCATGTGCCCTTCTGTCAAAAAGATGTTTCCTTTTTTGTGGAAATTTGGCATTTTCCCTCTGGCTTTCTCTCCTTATTTCATCCAATTCTACCAACTAAATCATTTTTCCTCCACAGGTTCTGAGACCTAAATTTCCTCATCTTGAATAAAATTATAAATTGGTAGTAAATTATTGATAGGCATTCTTGATTGAACACCATAGACCAAATCAAAGGGATATTTTCTAGTGGCTTTCTTGACAGTGATCCTGTCTGCCCAAAGGGAAAGTTTTAGCTGCATATGCCAGGCTCTTTTATTTCCTTCCAAGGTCTTTTTCAAAATTTGTAAGATACTTTTGTTGCTGGATTCTGTCTGACCATTAGCTTGAGGATGGTATGGGGATGAATAAGAAATAACAATTCCCATATTAGAGAAAAAATTAGTAAATTCTTCAGACCTGAAACACATGGAATTATCTATCACCAACTTGATGGGGACACCAAATTTGGTGATCATGTTGTCCATCAAGAAATCAGTGACTACTGTGCTTGTTTCTCTTTTGGTTGGAATTTCCTCTACCCACTTTGTGAAATAATCAGTTACTAACAGAATCCAACTATGGTCTCCACTTGATTTCTCAGCAAATTCTCCTATGAATTCCATTCCCCACATAGAAAAGGGGGCTTCTACCACTACAGGATTCAACAATAATGCTCCTGAATACTTCATTTTTCCTGAGAATCTCTCAGCAAATTCTCCTATGAATTCCATTCCCCACATAGCAAAGGGGGCTTCTACCACTACAGGATTCAACAATAATGCTCCTGAATACTTCATTTTTCCTGAGAATCTTTGGCATGGCTCACATTTCTTGACCAAAGTGTAATCGTCTTGGAACAAACAAGGCCAATAGTATCTAGCTCTCATAATCTTATGAGCTGTTGATCTGGCAGAATAGTGCCCTCCACACATTCCAGCATGCATTTCCTTCAACATCTTCTCTGATTGACCTTTGTCAAGACATAAAAATAGGATCACATCTCTGTTTTTCCAAAACAAATCACCATGCAACAAAACATATTTATGAGCTTTTAATCTTAAACTCCTCCTTTGGTTATCACTTAGGTTATCTGGACACCTAGCATTTTTCAAAAAATATACAATATTGGCATACTAGGGTTACATTTCAATACTTGTCAAGCAATTCTCACTTGTATCAACATTTTTGACCTAGACTAGGTCCAAATTCTCTTCTCTCATCAACTTTTCCAATCCTAGTCCTCTCACCAACTTAGTGATATGGATGTCCAAATCAAACTCTTGAATTTTGTTTTATCCATTTGCATCTTTTCCCTGTTACCTCATTCTGAACAAAAATGTCCTTGACAGCAGCATGAGGAACATAAGCATTTACCTTTGCACATACCAAATACGGCCTGAAATCTTTGACTGCCTTTACCAGAGCATAGGCCTATTTCTCCATCAACTGATAGTTTAACTCAGCTGATTGCAATGACTTCCTGAAAAATGCAATGGGATGTTCAAATCCCTCACCATCCTTTTGCAATAAGACTGCTGCAATAATATGAAAGGAAGAAAATGTAAACAAAGAGAAGGGCTTGGTATAATCAGGGGACACTAGGACTGGTGCTTCTTGGATAGCTGACGGTGCCTCTTGGTCCCATTCAAACTTTACATTTTCCTTCAGCAACTTGACCATGGGTTTAACCAGTTCTGCAAAGTTGGTAATAAATCTCCTGACAAAATTAATTTTCCCTAGGAATGATTGTATTCCTTTTAAGTTTCTAGGAGGAAGTACCTTTTGAATGGCTTCAACTCTTTAAGGGTCTATCCTTACTCCCTCTTTTGATACTATATGGCCCAGAAGTTTCACCTTAGTAACAACAAAGTTACACTTTTTTGGGTTCAAAGACACCCCATATTCTAATACTTTTATCATCACTTTCTCCAAGTGGTTGCAATGAACCTCTGCCCTCTTTGAAAAAGCTATCAAATCATCTTGGTATACTACCATCAGAACATCTATAAGGTCTTTGAAAGCCACATCCATGACCCTTTGAAAAGTTGCACCAGCATTTTTCAAACCAAATGGCATGCGGGCATACACATAAGTGCTCCAGGGAGTAGTAAATGTTGTTTTGAATTGCTCATATTCTTTGACTAGTACCTGATTGTACCCTGAAAACCCATGCATCATAGACAATAAGTTACATCCAGTGATTTTATGCAACATGCTTCCATATTGGGAAGTCCATAATTATCCTTTAATGAGGCCACATTTAGGTTTCTAAAATCAACACACAATCTTATGTCCCCATCCTTCTTTCTTACAGGGACTAAGTTAGAGACCCATGATGAATGTCTTATTGGCTGAATTATACTTGCATCTCTTATTTTCATCAATTATGCTTGCATTTTGGTAGCCAGTAGTGGATTAATGGGCCTTTGTTTTTGCCTAAATTATTTTATACCCTCTTTCAGAGGGATGTCATGCTGGAATAAGTCTGTTCTGTAAGCTTTCAAATCCTTGTAAGACCAGGCAAACACATGCTTGTACCTTTTTAGTAGTCTTATCAAATTCAGTCTCACATTACTATCCAAGTTTTTATAGATATAGACTAGTTGGGGAGATGTTTCAGATCCCAAGTTAACTTCTAAATCTTCTTCCTTTGCATTGGATTTTTGAGTCATATAATTGTCATTTATGTTGAACATACCTTCCAACTCAACCAACCCTTTAAGAATGTGATTAGTAGCCAACTAGATAACTTCTTAGTCAAATATATATTCCTTATCATCCACAACTATTATCAAAGACTCACAATCAATCTTCTGACCATCATATTTATCTACACACTGACCAAACCTAAGGATATCATCATCATCCTCAAATACTTTCCAATTGTGAATATTGTCAGGGACTGTAGGTCTACTTTTTATTTCAACTATAGACATGCTAGTAAGGGTAACATCATTATTTTTTAGGGAAACATTTTCCAGGAAATCTGTCATTATGTTATTGGATCTCTCTATCAATAGGATATTAAAGGCATCAAAGATTTCTATCCTATCCCAGACAACATACTTCTACAATTTTAATCTGTCATCTTTAGCAGCATAATGTTCCCTTATTTGAGATATAATTAACTAAGAATCCCCATGAACTTTTAAACATTTAATACCATGCTTGATAGAAATATCCATTCCCAAGATTAAGGCTTCATCCTCAGTAGTATTATTTGTGCAATGCAAAGTCAGAAAAAAGAGTACTTGAAGGTGATACCTGATGGGGAAATAAACAAAACTCTAGCTCCTGATCCTTCCTTAGAGCATCCACCATCAAAATACATTTTCCATATTCCATCTTTTTGCAGCAGTAATTCATCCATAATTGGGTCAGTATTCTTTAATTGGGGCTTAATCTCTTCCATAATAAAATTTTCCATATCAACATATATACAACAATTTAGCTGGTCAAGTAGGACCACCTCCACCATGAAAGGTGACCGGGGTTTTCTATACAACTTGACCTTATTTCCATTTACAGGGATGGTTGCATAGGATAAATCTAATTGCATCTTTTTGCTTACTACTGCTTCCCATTGTCTTGATAGAAGCATACCATAATATGGTTTAGTGTCAACAACCAGTATATCCATTATGTAAGTTGCTTCAGGGAAAGTAGCAATTTTCACTTCTATGTCTTTCAGTGTTCCTATCACAGAAAATTCCCTATTTTCCATAGCATAACAGCTTCCAGAAGATGTGGTGACCTAAAGGCCCAATTCCTTCATGACATGATAAGACATTACATTTGTTGCAGCTCTAGAATCAATCATGCAATTTTTTACCAAGAAACTATTAACCATTAAGGTGACATAGAATGGGTCAACATATAATGGTTATTGGGTGATTATGTTTCCAATGCAGATATTGGAAAATTCTTTGTTTTTTTATTTTCCTTTCATTTGTGGATTTTCCACTCTACTATCTTTTCGTGTCAAAGGTATTTTCTCTTGGTTGGGAACAGATACATCATCTATCCCTCTTAAAAGTGCAAGAACAACTTCTTTGTGCTCTTTTATTTTCAGCGTCTCCATGAGTCAGACTGAGACTTTCATTTGGGTCAAAGGATGTTTCATGTCAAAAGGGGGCAATTCAGAGGACATATCACTCATCTTTCTCACTTTCTTGGATTTCTCATTGGGTATTAGTTCCTCTTTTGCTTCTTCCCTTTCAGCATGATCAAAAGACGGTCTTGCTTTTCTTTCATGCTTATCACCTTTATTTTCCTTGACATGAGAATCCTCAGTAACTTGAGGTGAATCTTTTCTGACATAGACATGGGTAGACTTGCCTTGAGCTGGTTGCACTATTCTATTTCTCAGGTTATATGCATTTCTTGCTTGATTAATTGCTGAGATAGTCAAAGACCTCTTTTCCTCATTAGTGGGAGTTTTAAAATGAGAATGTGAGTTGTCACTTCCCACTGTATTTATAGTTTCTTTTGAAACACTGTCAACCTGATCACTTTGATAGGGTGGATTCTCTGATTGATGTTTAAAACAAGAATTATCTTTTGTACACAAATTATTAGAAGATGATCCAATATTAGAAAATCATGGGTATGGTTTCTTTACTATGAACATATTTATGGCAGGGCTTTCTTGTTCTCTTTCTTCTGTTTGATCAAACAAGGCTTGGGCTATTACACACTGATAGGAAGAGTGTGGCATATTGCAAGCATCACACTAGGGAGTATTCTCAACATAGTTGGCACTATTCCTTTTTAGGGGATCTGGGGTTTCTTTGAATTTTGGGTTATCTTGTCCATCAGGGACTGGTTTTCCATTGTTCCAAATTTTTTTATAAGGGTAGTCTCTCAGGTTAGGCTATTTATCAAATCTTTGGCTAGTGTACTTATTATCACGGTACCCTCCTCTATCATTTTTATCCATTTTGGCAGCAAGGTCTTTCACTGCACTCACTAGTTTATCTACTGTATCATCCTCTTTGACATTTTTGTTGGCTAATCCATTTTCCTTCCAAAGTTTATTGTCTTCCCTCTTCCCCAATTTTCCTGATGCTCTCCTATTAATTTCAATGTCAATAGCTATCTTATAAGAATCCCTTAAAGTAGTGGGGTTCTTATCTCTGAGTAAATAGGACATTTTTCCATCAACAACATTGATATAAGTGGTAAGACATATTTCCTCATCTAACATCAAGACTTGGAAAATTTTATTCATGGCCTTTTGAAATCTATTGTTAAAATCAGCCATACTCTCATTAGGGAATTTTTTAATATTATTGAATTCATTTAACATGTATCCAGAATTAACATGCTCTCTATACTGTTATCTAAAAGATTTCACAAATTCATCCCAAGATGCAATGCTATCATTTAGTAAATTTTTGAACCAATCCCTAGCATCTTCTATTAATGACTGAACAAAAAGCTTCATAATGACATCCTCATTTTCAATCTCAAAGTCAGTTATCTTATCACTAAAATCTTTCAAATGCTCTTCACAAGTAACAACATTATTTCTTGTGAATTTGGGGATTTTGTCTCTTACCTCATTGGGGATCACATTAGGGTGACCAGGAATGCCTTCAAAGAAGAGAGCTTTGTATCTGTTCATGTGGACAGGTCTCCTTTAGAAATTTCCAAGCACATTGTTGCCACTTAGTCCAGTAGCTCCTCCTTGATTTTGAACAGGTGGGGGAACACTTTATTTGAGGTTGGAGACTTGAATTCTTGGGCTAGAACCAACATGCTGAGCATTTGTACTTGAGCCAGAGTTTTTATCATTTGAATTCAAACCAGAAGGTTGCATTTTAGGGTTTTCTCCCCTATTACTTGGGATTGGGCCAGCAGATTTCTTTTTTTGTTGTATCCCATGATCAATTAGCATAGAGCTACTTTCAGAAGTGTTAGTAGTAGAGTGTAGAAAATCTACCTTCATTCTCATATCGGCTGCAACAACCTCTAATTGTAATTTCTCTAGTTGTTTGTCTAGGTCCTCTTTAGCTTTTCTAGCTTATTCAACTTCAATATCAACTTAATACATTCCTACAAGAATAGTCAAGTTTTTATTAGGTTCCCCTATAGTCACACCAACAAAATTTTTCTTACCTTTGTTGGGGACCTCCTTTGTATTTGTCTTAAGCTTTGCATTCTGTTCAATCTTGTATGGGAATAGTTGTCTAATGATAAGACCTTCCTTCTCAAATTCATCATTGCTAGGATTTGAGATTTTATTTGGGGCTTTGTTCCTCAAATCATCAAGGTCACTAAATAATTCTGGATTCAAACCTTTAACCTCTTGACTTAGGCTTTTAGCCTTGAGGTCATTTCTTCTGGTCTCAGCCAAGAGTTCTTCTCTTTCCACTAGTAATTCATATAGCTTTTTTCCATGTTTCTTCTCTGCTTCTGCTATTTCCTTTTCTTGTTCCTTTTTTTCTTTTTCTTAAAGCCATAACCTCATCTTGCAACTTATCAGAATCATATGAAGTTGTTTCGGCAACAGAGGTTTCTTCTGGTGGAGCAAGATTTTCTTCTGTAGGGAAGAAACCTATATGAATATTTTCTCCATTCTTGAAGGGATCAAAATTGGCATTAGCTCTATAAGTGTCAATTGGTCCCATGGGTCCTGCATCTTCAGATGAAGATGAATTTATTTCTGGAGCTGGGGTCTCCATCCTCCCCTTAGAAGTGTGTTGGGATTCATGTTTGGATATACCTCTCTTTGACCATTGTTTTCTTTTGGGTGTATGGAGCTCTTCTCCAACATCTTTTTTAGGATTTTCTCAGAAATAGGATATAGTATTCCTTTGTCGACTCATCTTTCAGATTAGACAAATATATTCAACACGTTTAATGTGCAACACTGGAGTATACAAAGGTTATATTCGCCACCTCTTTTCAGAGGAAAAATATATAAATATTGAGTACCTTATCCTAACTTAGGTTTTATTTTATAGCAATAAGTCCAAATGAAACTTGAAAACAAAGTTTCTTGATAATTCCTCACCTCGTAATCTCAAGAAAATGATTCTCCACTGTCCATATTACTACAAATCTTCTCCACCCAGTGGATTTTCTTTGAAAAAAAAATACGGGATTAGATGAGAGGCTTTAAAATTACCAATAACTCCATTTGAGACAAGATCTGTATCATCTTCAGGACCAAGACCTTCAAACAGTGTGCAACAACATATAAGAAGAATAAACTTGCTTTAATGATTATGAGGAACAATAGACTTATTCTCAATATTGCAAGTACTAACTCTTTCATGAACATGACTCTAGAACATTAAAATATCCCCAGGAGAGTTGCCAGTTTGTTATCTCTTTTTTCTTGTAGAATCAATTAACTGCAGTAAATGCTTGAATCTTTGTTTCCCAATTCAGATTCATACAGGGAAAAATGATAATTAACAAGGATAAAATTCCTTCTACACTTTGGGCTCCACAAACCCAGGCGGGTGCACCTTCAACAGACTACTGACTTTCAGAAAATCTGATAGTGGATCAAGGATTCATGATCCTTCTTCTTTTTTGGCCACTTGGCTTAGGAAGGGTAACCTATTGATTCTCTCTTCAAAGAATCACTATGATGAACTATATTTCTCAATACAATTAGCTAAACATGTATGTTCTTAGATAACAGAAAGTAAAAGATTGATTAATATTTGATTGATTTGATGATAACAACTACTTATCAGAACTTAACCAGTGTGAAACATACATTCACCAAAGATAATTGATTGAAACACAAGTAAAACTTCAGACAGATTGCCTTATAGACTATCCTATCACTCCCAAACCTCTATATCATATTCTTTCATAAACCCTAACCCTCTGTTACCATTTGCAAGATTTAAACCGTCCTTGAAAGCTACTCACATATAATAACACAGCTACCTTATAACTAGTATATTTAAAATGCTTTACAAATTAAACATACAAGAGCTGAAAGTAAATGCAAAAAGACATCAATGATCTGAGAATGGAAATTCCATTGTATTTTATTAATAATCTTGATCTCAATACATAGAGAATGACTGAAAGCTTAAAACTTAAATACAATTCAAAAGTCTGCCTTGCTGCTTCAATTTTACCATCCTTTACAATATGTTACAATCTGCTACTTATAGCCAGCACTAGTCATCTTGGAATCCTTAAAGATCAAGGATGCAACAATCTTCGGATGACTAGGCTAAAAGACAAAACTTAGAGTACAATAGGACAAAATAACAAGTGGACAGAATAACCACTCTTGTTACAAGATATTCCAACAAATTCTTTGTCCTTCAACTGCATGGTGATTGCATTTTCCTTCTATTTGCTAGGGGACAACCATCTGGAATCCATTTTCTTGGATACTGATGATATAGGATCCCCACTTTCAACTGCATCAACTGCTTTGTTGGGCTTCATTATCCACTTCCATGTCCCTGCCTTCAGCTGGATCAACTATTGTGTACTTGTCCTTCTAGGAAGTGTACACCTCATCTCTTGGCCAAATGAAGCCAAGGACTTCATCTTTTCTATTGTTGATCTCCTTCCAAGTGGTATGTGCCTTCTCAATCTCATCTGTCCAAAATGCAAAAAATGATCTAGATTTTCCCACTATCTCAATTGTCTGAGCGAAAAGCAATGTACTCTCCAAGGTTAATATGTTGTTAGTTCTAACTGCCAATGCTTCATTCATTTGTCAATGCCACAACATCTCATCTTTGATATTTCCTTTCTTTCTTACAAGATTTGGGAACACCTCATATCTGTCCTGTGAATATTCCTTTTTCAAGGCCATCACTTTTCTAACAACAATGTCTCTCCTTATATCCATGTATAAGAGAAATTTGACACATTTGTGGGTGCCATTTAGGACTATGTCAACATTATTATTCTTCTTGCAAGTGGTGTGGAATGATTTTAACTCCCCTGCCTTCCCTTTCCACTTACTCACCAACTGGTCCAACTTGTCTTTATTTTCATTATATTCATTTATAATGCTGACAATTTTCTTACCTTGAGCATATATGGTAGTAGGTACTCCTTCATGTGTACAATGCATAAGAGCACTGTGTATCTTATCTGCATATTTCTGCTTTACCCATGCCCCAGCTTCTCTGAAGACTGCAGATTGCTCCACCCACTCTTTCTATTTCCTTTCAAGTTTTGTTCTTATAGCTTTCAGCATGGCCTTTTCTTCTTCAATCTCTTCTGTTGTGGTAGAAGTAGAGGGTGCAGGAGAAGGAGGATAAGTAATTATAGGGCTCAATGAGGATGGCTGGTGAGGTCCTTGTGTAATCCTCCTTTGAGGCACTAATTTTACTATTTTCCTTCCCTCCAGGAAATGCAATTCTATCATCCTTTTGCAGAGATTTACCCCTTTCATCATTATATGCTTTTAGAACAAATTCGTATTTCTTGGTTAAGTTATTAATATCATCTTTTTTCTTTTTAGCTACCTTCAAGCTTAAATGAGCAGTCTAGAAAGAAAGGTTAGCTGCCTCCAAACCTAAGGTATCAAAAAATATTTTTATGATGAGGCTACTTGTATCCTTAGTCAGATCATCTTCTTTTTTTCTCTTTCTATCTTTCTTCTTCAAAGACCAAATTGCTAATGCCGCATGATCCTCACTAAAATGGGCACCAATTTGTGTCCCACTAGTGTGCAATGGCTTGGCTTCCTTTCTGACAGCACCAAAAACAATGGTATCAGCCAAATCCCATTTGGGTAGGATAAGGATCCCCTTTTTCTTTACCAATTCCTTGCCCTCTTCAAGGGTGATTTTGTCAAACTTAGTAATCGTTTCCTGTTTGACTTCCTTTACAATGTTCTCCTTGCTCTGATCTAGATGAGCTTCTTACATTCTATGGTATTTATCTTTAAACTCATCAATATGAATTCTCCATAGGAATTGAACAAAGGCTCTAGCCTTAACAAAATTATCATCTGATAGAAACTCTTCACTGGCTTGTTATGTTACAGGGTCCAGCTCCTTTCCTACAAACTCCACCATTGTGAGATATACAGTTGTATGCCTAGGTGCCTCTAGCACTCCTTCTTGTACCTCTTATGCTGTAACAAAAACTTGACTTGTGTTTTTCATTTGGACCAGTTGCTCTGTAATAGCTTTGTCATCCATTTGTAGAGGGGACTAGGAAGGGGAGTATAGTTCACTTACTTTCTCTTTTCCCTCCATTTTCTATCTCTTGGGAGAGGGCATTGTTTGAGCACTAGCATCTTCTGGCCTCTTTCCTTTCTGATCAGAAGATTTGTTAATCTTGGGCATAATTATACTATACCCTCTTCTCTTATAAACTACATAATTTCCAAGTGGGACTACCCTTCCCTGTGTAATTTTTCTCAAAATAGCCTTATCTTTTTCTGGCTCAGTTTCTATCACTTTGTCTTTCTTCTCATTGAGATTCTACATGATAACTTCAAATAATGTCATAAGGGACTCAATCTTTTTGGCCCAGGGTGAAAAATCCTTCAGAGGATCATATGACCTGTCAAAATTGTGGACAAAATCTAAAGACTCCTTATACACCAGCCATTTTTCCTTCTTGACCTCCTGATCATTCAGATCAAAAACATTTCTTATAATGTCCTCTGGGAAATGGAATTGGTGTTCTAGTGCTAAACACTTGGTTCTTTTCCTGAACATGTCCATTATGAAGCCTTCATTGCCTGTGCACCTGGACACAGATGTTGCTAGATGGTAGGGCTCAAAATATTTATCAAATTTTGTCCATCCACCTTTTGTAATGATGAAATGGTGGGATCTTGTGAGGGTAGGGAAGATACTTCCCTTCATCTTTCTTGTCAAGGCTTCTTCTTTTAATCCACCCATCTGCCTCAAAATTTCTGCTGTGCCAATTTTCAAAGGTACTCTATACGGAAGAACATTTGGGGTTCCCCTAAATCCATAAACCCTTATAACTATAGAGACAGGGTACAAAATGAGATCTCCCCAATTGTGGACATTTTTAGTTGTGGGGCATGCTCTAGAGGCCTTAATAATCTCATCATATTCATGTGGATCCTAGGATTTTGTTTGCATGATAGTGATTTAAGCCTAGCAGAAAAAACTCTATCAAAATATACATAGTTGGCTTCTTTTCTATCCCAGGATAGATCAACACTCCATAATTGAACAAGCAAGTCTTTGTCATCCTGGAACTTAGTGAGGTCCATTTCTTCCTTAAAGATATCAACAATATGAAATAGAAACATGTGCATCATAAGAGAATACCACCCCATAGGCTTGAGTACATTTTTCTTATCTTTGATGCCTATTAAACCTTCATGCATTTGTTTAGCAATATAAGAAGCATAGTCAAAAACTACTGATATGTGGGGATCCAAAATCTAGACAACCATGAGCATGATGTGAACTGGCATTGTTGCTTCTTTGTCTTCTCCTAAAACAAAGCATAGGGCACTATACATTTTTCTAGCCTTACTATTGAAATAGTCCAATTTGAATGGCTTTGGTGTGTTTAGGCCCACAACAATCAAATCCCCTATTTTATTAAAGTACCCTTTCAAAGCCTCATTCCTGTAATACTCCTTCTGAGTCTGGTACACATCCTTAAAATAATTGAAATCAATATCATCCATTTGGATTGATGAGTTACTTAATTTGAAAATTCTTTTGATTTCATTAGCTGTGATAGTCAACAACATGTTTCTCTCTATATCCCTTACAACCCTAGATACTCTGTCATATGTTTTGACTATCAAAGTGAACAGATCTGTATCCATAAATACCTCAGGTATTATTAATTTTCCCACATCTGAATCCCATATGTTACAATCTGGGGAAGGAGCGTTTCTCTGGCTGTAAGAAGATTTAAATAGACTTAAACCATTTATACTAGTTTAGACATCCTTGGCCCACCTACCTGAGTCATATAAACCCTCTTCTACTCTGAAATGGGGATGTGTTGTAACAATTTTCATGATCTGGGTAGCATCGCCCGTGGGCCCTTTCAACTATTGTAAAAGGTCTTCTCTTACATTTATTTTCTGATATTCTATTTCTTGAGATAATTCAATCCTAGGGGCCATTTTCTGGATCTAGGGCTTCTTACTGAGATGATATTCAGATTTAAAGAATAATTCCTGGGAGATTTTCAAATTTCAAACCTTACTGGAAGCATGAATTTCTACTATGTCAGAGATGACTTACCTGTTTTGCAGTTTTGTTGCAAGGAGCTCAATGTCACTGTAATTTTGTTCTTCGCTTGAATGATTCTAAGGAATTATTGTGGTAAAAATTTCAAGTGAAGAATTATATGACCTCAATCAAATCATTCTTTCACATTGAATTCAACTGAAGTGGCCACACATTCTGCAATCAATTTTTTTGTTTCAAAACTCACAGTTTAACGGCTCATTGATGCTCATTTTAATGACTTTGAATATGGACCGTAGATCTCAAATGACATCTCCTTCATCTGATGACTCATATTTTCCTAGAAACAAGTGTTCATTTGGGACACGTATTAGCATGACTTGATCGCTTAAACGCTAGATCTCATGCAATTTTTCTTTAAGCGATCAAGTCAACCATTCGATTCATCTTAACTCAGTCGCAAGTTATTCCACCTTGAGTTTACTTACTGTGGCTACGGTCTCATCCACTTGGACATGTGTCAACACAGCTTAATGGCTTAATCACTAGATGTCAATCACTTGTTCTTTAAGCCATTAAGCGAGCCATCTGATCTTTTCAAACTTGCAATCTCTATAACATGATCTTTGCACTGTACAAGACCCACCTTACTCCTTTTGACACGTGTGACTCAGACTTAATCTCTTATATGATAGATGTCAATCACTTTGGCTTTAAGAAATTAAGTCAACTGTTGATTCTTTCAATATGTGTCCACTGATTAACTAAGAGCCCTTTTGACCATCGAACCCACTAGAGACACATGGCGTCACGACTTAATGGCTTAAATGATAGATGTCATTTACATTTGGAATAAGCCATTATGCAGGCTGTTAGATTAAAGCACACTTGCATGATAGATAATGAATTTAATTAAAGCATTTGCAGACTTTGAAACTTAGGGAATAATATAGGACCACAGCATTATGACCGACAACTTAATGAATAAGATCATCTTAAAAGGAACCCATTCGAGACATGAACTTGAGTGACAAAAGGTAACACAAAATTAGAACTAATTTGACACTTAGGGTTTTATGACCAAAATTTATACTTTGAAGGACTAGACAAGGGTTTTTTGGGCATTTTAGCTAGGTTAAGGGTTTAAACAATACTTGCAGAGGCATAAGAACAATTTCAACCATGATTTTAAACCCTTTGAGCACAAGCAAGACAAGAAACTTCAAAATTTTACAAGGCTGACTCAAGAACATGAAATGCTACCAATACATTTGTCAGTACTGAAGAAGCAGAGAATGTATGCATTGATAATACTCCCTTATAGGAAGATGAAGTTATTTCCAAAGATTTAATAGATTTGAATAATGAGGAAGGTAATCAATCCAATGAACCACCCTCTATGGAGATCCCAGTAAAAAGTGAATGTATGGATGCCATATTCACTCCACCTATCAAACCATCAGTATCATTATTGTCAAGTTTGACCCCTAACTCAAAAAACCTAGATGCACATTGGGAGAAGAATACCTGATTAGAATCAGTGTATTAGCCATGGAGAAATCCAAAGAGAAACAAGTTATGAGAAATCCTCTCTTTCTTGAGTGAGTAAAAATTTTGAATAACCTAGCCCCAATAGAGAAGAAATTGGCAAATATTCAGTCAGTGGGTGATGTTGATAGCATCCTGACTTGCTTCGAAGCAAACTTCACAAGTTTAGTAGATTCAACTACTAAAACTGCAGAGGATGAGTACAAAAAGGGAAGATTAGATGAACTAATCAAGAACTTCTCATTAGATCTCAACTCTTTGAAGATTGGTCAAACAATTCTAAAAGAGTTAGCAGCAAAAGGCAGGAAGGTGATAGCTAATTGTATGGATAGAGGCAAATTCACTTCTAAGCACATCAAGAAGATTGAGGAAGCAAATATCTTGGTTGAAAACATTAGAAAATTAGTTGAAACATCCTCCCAAGACATCAACATCTGCAACAACATCTATCAAGGGCAGATAGAAAAGATTGAAAAATCCAAGATAGAGATTAGCAAGATAAGGACTGGGCAAACCCAACTAAGAAATGCACTTGCACCCTCCTTATATGTTTTAAATGAGAAAATCAAACAGATAGATGAAACCATTGTCACATATGATCAAGGCCCCTACATGTATCTAGCAAAGATGGAGAAGCTCACATATGCATTATGCGCCCATCTTCAAACTATTGATGCACTCAAGGCATTTTGGCAGCAAGAGATCAAGAATCTTCAGATTGCATACCCAGATGTGTACTCAGAGTAAGTACTTAGGTCTTTCATTTTTGGCACCTTTTTCATTAATCTCAAAGTGGGAGTAGTGTATATAAAGGAGTATGATATATATAGCCTAAGTTATGATGTATAGTAGACATACAGTTTTTGTTGTTAAGTCAAAGATTAAGTAACTTGGCCACATTCCTTTGTTGTCATTAATGAAAAAGGGGGATATTGTTGGCAAGTTGACAGTCAAGGTATATATGAATAATTTTGTGTTGTCATTATGGAAACAAAGTCATATGAAGTTTTGACAAGTAAGTTCACAACTTTGAAAGATCAAAACCATTCCTTTGTTGTCATTAATGAAAAAGGGGGATATTGTTGGCAAGTTGACACTCAAGGTGTATATGAATAATTTTGTGTTGTCATTATGGCAACAAAGTCATATGAAGTTTTGACAAGTAAGTTCACAACTTTGAAAGATCAAAACTTGGCTAAGTATAGAAGACAGAATAGAACAAAGAAATGTAGTTGATCAGAGCACCAGCGCACATGCGTACAATCGATTTAGACTATGCGCCTTTATATTCAAGCTTTATGATTTGTTATTAAGCTTAGTCTATACACAGATGGTACGGTATCACAGTACAAAGAAGTTATAGTAAGTTCAAGTGCCACTAGCAGTTCAGAAAATAGAGTATGAAGCCGACCTTAGATTTTGGATTAGCGTATAATATTTTATTTTGTAATGGCCATGCGACTATTGTAATATGTTTGTAATTGTGTCTTTAACACTCATATAAACATGCTAAAGCCAATTTATTTAGAAGCATTGTGTATGTTGTTTTTGGGCCGACTAAGGTCGTGTTTTTGGTCGCGTCTATTCAAGCATGTATATATACTTTACATGCAATTTTGTATTAAGATTGTTGATGATTGTAGCTTCGATCAGATAAAATAAATGAGATATTAATATTATGAGAATAGATTAATTTATGCATATAATATATATGATAATAATAATAGATATTATTATTATATATGTTAATGTATTTACATACAATTATAATTGAGAAAATTAATCTATTATTATATTATTAATATAATTAATTATTGAAAT
>MU228328.1:1617827-1644716 GCA_018584345.1 Thuja plicata
GCTTCTAACAGGGCAGATCATCAGAAGTGATCATTGTAAGCCTTAACCGGCCAACTTTATACTGCAGTACCAAAGTTTTGTGGGTACCATCCCCACCCCAGTTTTACTTTATATTTGGAAGGTTTCTAGGTCACCAAATCTTTGTGTTATGTGTTATGAATGATTATATTTTCATGCTTGCAGTAGACTAGATGAATGAATGGTCAAAGTATATACATGTGCAGAAATGTTTTAAAGTTTTAAGAGTTACTGATTCACCCCTCCCCTCTCAGTGACGTGGTTAGTCTTGATTATTTCCAACATTTCTAAGTCCTTGTCTTTCTTTTTCTTGACGTGATCTAAAAATCTCACCATTCTTGCTTTAAAGATTTCTTTAGTTTTATCTCATAGATTTACCATTGACAACCAAAATAAAACTAGCTTTAATCTCTAGCTTATATTTAGATTTTAACTGGTTGATGAAAATAATGTAATCAATTAGTTAACTCCATATTTATCTCCTGCCATCTAAGTCTTTTGTCATTTCTGAACTTTAGTTTTGACCAGTGTTTAACTCCTTGTTTTCTCATTCTTGACTTCAGTTGTCCTCGGGCATCTCTATCTGTCGGGGTTGTCTATCTGTCGGGCAACACTGTGACTTTCAGTTCTTCTCAGGTATCACTTAGGTTCTACTCGGTACTGCTTGCTTGGGTATCTTTCTCGGGTATCACAGTGACTCTTCTTGGGGTTCTCTATCCGTCGGTGTGCACTGTTTGTCAGTGTTTGTTGTCACTTGGTGTATACTGAACTTTTATGTATTACCGATAACATAACCTTTATCTCTTTAGTTCTTTGAAGTCTTTGACACTATGTATATGTAATGAATCAAATTATATCAAGTTGACATCAATGAAAATACAATACATTAACTGATTTAATGTCTTGCATTAACTTTCTACAACTCAGTGATCATCAACTCAACATCTTCAAACATTCAATCAGTTATTGTTCATCAATTTCTCCCTTTGGTATTGATGGAAACATACTACATTACTACTAATACAATATGAAATATATGAGTTCTAGTTTATCAATCTCTACGAAACTTATTTTTCTATAACCAATACAAATGTCTAACTCTCAGTAAGCTCTTCTAGCTTAGATTGATTCTTGCAGAGTACTTTCTAAAGATATATTTTTCCATTAGTATGCAAAGGAAAATAGTTTTGAAACTGTCGGTAACACCAACACTGACAGACAAGTTCACAAAGTGGAACCCGATAGAGTAACCTGACAAAACAAACCCGACAGAGGAAATTGAAAAGTAGATTGCAGTGTAACCCGACAGAATAGATGACAGAGGAACCCGACAGACTAAAGAGCATCCCAAGCACCAGTCCATCGAGAAATAGTTATAATTTTGATAAATGTGGATCTGACTTCCACGTCAGATAAAACACTCATGTTTTATATTTAGCTTTTTATTTAGCTTTAAATCCATTTCTTGAGGAACAATAAATGTAATTGTAATTGTTTTAATCAGTCTAATTGATTGAAAACATGCAAACTAGGAGATCATGGTCAAGTTGTAAACCTTCAATCATAGAGTTATCATTGTAATATGTGAAACTCATTTAGGTCAGACTCATTGTATAAATAGATATGTAATCTATCAGAACACATGTGTGTGATGATGATTGTATCCAAGAAGCACATCTATGGATCAGACTAAGAGTTTTATGCAGAAGAACAACATAAGATGAAACAGGTAATCAAGAACTAGATTCAAGGCTACCGAGAAGATCATAGGTATTGATCAATCACTATAGGTGATAAATATACATGTAATCTTTATTGGATCTATAATCAGCATTTCTAGATTGCATATACTCAGATCAATGAATATTTTTTACTACATTCTAACAAGTGTAGAAAATAGAAGAAAAAGAAATCTTTGAGAAAGGTGGATTCAACAATCCTTTGTAAATCTCTTAACCGAGTGCACACTAAACAGTGTTGCTAAAGATCTTAATAGAGTAGATCTTAACCAATCTCTACATGATATTCCTAACAAGGTAGATCATCATAAATGATCAAAATTGAAAGCCTTAACCAACCCCTTCCATTCTGTAGATAGTGAAGCTTTGTAGGTTTCATCCCCACCACAATTTTTACCTTCTAATAGGGCTTTTCTGCATTACCAACTCTTGTTTCATGTGGCTATACATTTCATGAATGTTTCTATGAATTTTTTACATGCTAATTGAATTATGATTTGATATAACATACACAAAGATAGAATAGCATATATGGTTGGTAATACAATTGATTACTAAAAGGATTAAGGTTAAGTGATAAAAATTTTAAGGGTACTAATTCACCCCTCCCCTCTTAGTACACACCATTCCATTACTTCCAATAATTGGTATCAGAGCTAGACCTCTTATTTGGAAAATTTAAAGACTTAAGAGAAAAGATCATACAATGGAAAGGTACAAGATAGACAAGAGTATTGAGAATCATAAGTTAGAGATACAGATCTTCTATGAGAAATATAAAGAAGCTAGAGTCAAGATGAGATAGTTGTTGGATGAAAGAAATATTATGGCATATTGATGTAATGAAACATACTATCATGAAGAAGAGATACCTGATTTGTTTGAGTCATTAGGATCTAAAACTAGCAACACATCAGACACATCTAAAGGAAGCATTACAAGCCTAAATTAAATCAATCAACATCCAACTGGACAAGTAAAATCATTGCAAATCGGTCAAGAGACACAGATGGTAAGAATGATTGAGCTTATGAACAATGCTAGACAAGCTAAATAAGAGAGAACACTAGCTATTGATGACAGGAGGAAGATCACTGAAAAGCTACAAGAGAAAGAATCAGAAATACAAAGACTTACTAAACATCATCATGAGATCACCAATCATATTATTCTTATGAGTCATGAGGAAAACTGAATGAACATAGAATTGAATGAACTACAAATAGGGTGATGGATGATCTCATTATTCACAAAGTGATTAAGAAACAGAGCAGAGCAGAGAAGTGAAATAATAGAGTGACCAAATTGCAGAGCACTCCAAGCAGACTCATAGCATTCAGATTCTGAACAACAACAGCTACAGAAGGTTAAAGTAAGTAACAAGAACCACCAAGCCCACTATTTTATTTTACGGGAAAAGCCCTAAATTCATGAAATCATGGCAATAACTTGTCATGAAACCAAGATAAAGAATTCTAAGGAGAAGAAGGTTAATCTAATCAAGAACTTCACTTGTGAAGAACCTAAATATAAAATCTTTCTAGAGGTTGCCTCGCAACCCGACAATGCTAGTGCATTCTCTGACATTCCACCTAGGGTTTTACTAATTGAGGATGTACGAGCCTACATACATTGCAAGATCACCGAGATAGGAGGTCTTGAAGTTGATCCAGCTTACAAGAAGCTTTGCACAGGTGAAACCATCAAGGAGGAACACAAACACATCAAGGTCAAAGGGATGACTTGTGCCCTAATGTTCCCGAGGGAGTTTAAGACCGAATGGATTTGGGTATTGCTGAGTAGAGTGCACGACCAAAATATGTGGCTAGATGAGCCAAAACCAACCACTAGAGATGTGATACATGCTATGATTAGTTATCCTATAACCGACAAGGCCAAGGCTCTCAAACACCCTTCTTGTCCCGAGATAGAGAAGATGACAAGTGCAGTATGGGATAATAGAGGATTAAAGGTTAACACCATCACCGATCCAGAACTCAAGTTCGGTGCATGTGTACTAGGATATAAGATATACCAATCTAGTAGGTTAAACAACATAGCATGTGAATCAGTTGACACTGCTTATAAGATTGTAAAGAAGGGTCTGCTATTAGATCTATCTGAGCTTCTACTAAAGCAATTAGATGAAAACAAGGGGACAATCAGGTCTACAAAGTCTAATTCATGTAAGTTTGGATCACTTTTAATGTGTACATTTTTCTACTTTAAGAACTTCTTTCCATCTATAGGTAATGTCAACTAGGGTACCACCCGACCAGTGACTATTCAAATCAGTGAATTCATCAAGTCACTAGGTGAAAACTTTGTATTAGTTGTGGATGAATACTTCACTAGATTTAAGGAAAGAATGTAGAAAAGAATGAGGATACCAACACAACTGGTAGAAAATTATAAGACAGACATTTGTTTTATGGTGGACACTGACAACACCTTTATCAAACCAGCTATATCGAGGACAACATGGTTAGCACCACTTGACTATAAATTCAACATAGATCAAGCTACCATTGTGATTGAAGCATTGATAAATGAACCAGTGGACAAGTCACAACCTAGGTTTGGAACCTATGAGGACACCAAGGAAAGAATAAAAATAGGCTAAGTTGTGAAGAAAAAAGATAAAAAGAAAGAGAAAATGGTAAAGACACTAAAGAAAAAGTTGTCGGTAAATGATGAAGAGTCAAGACAAAAGGATGACACTGAGGGACAGTCACCCATCGGTGAAAAACAAGAATTGAGTAAATCTGAATCTATAGATTCTGATGCACCACCACCACTAGAAAAGAAACCATGAACCACTGCTGCATCAAGGACTAGAAGTCAGAAAAATAAAGATGCAAGTGCATCACGGGTGAAGAAAGGACAAGTGAGGACTTACAAGAGAAAGCCTCAATTCGGGAAATAGGCACCATCAAAAAGAAGAAAGTTCATCAGAACTAAGGAAGACGTAGAGTAAATAGAAAAAGATGAACAATGGGTTAAGAATAAGTTCCCTACCACAATTGATGAGGTATGTGCATCAATAATCAAGGAAGGATCAATAACAGATCCTAAGATCAAAAAATGGCTAAGTCTGGATCCCAAGGATTAGAATAAGTTAGAAGAGGCTATCATCACAACAATGTGTGTATTCAAATATGTACCAATACAGTTTGAAGGTAAAATGCCTAAAGAACTTCTAGACAAAATTTCAGCAAGGTGGACATTTGCATTACGTGTTGAGAAACAAATAAGGGAAAGAGCCCTAGTTTCTATTATGCCACCCGAATCTAAGATGGAAGAGATTGAAGAAATGATGAAGTTGCATTCCAAAAGGTTCTCACCAAAATTAAGAGCCTACAAAGTGCTACAGGGAAACCTTATTGATCTTGACAGAAAAAGTGAGGATGAAAGGAGAAAATTACTCAAGGTACCTAAAAAGGACACAAGCCCCGAACCACTATTAGCTCTTATCAAGGAACCTCACAAAGACAAATAATAGGCTAAACTAAGCCGAGTAAACATTCTTATAAATGATGGTGAGGATGTTAATGAAGAAGCATTAAACACAAAAGCTAATAAGGATATGGATACTGCAGATGAAACTTTCACTGATAATACTATCATTGATATTACCGGAGAAGATCCTGCAGATGAGGTAAAGAAAGATGAAGATGTCATTGTTTCCCCAAACCAAACTGAGGAACAAGATACAAAAATAGATGCTTCTCAAGTATATACACTAGTAAAAATACCACTATTGATACAAGCTATCAATATTATCTCAAAAAAGGATAAATCACCCGACAAGGATGCAAGCAATCTTGAAGATAATGGTTCAGAGGAACCAAAAGACACATCTAATGAGCATAATAAAGATGGAGAGCAAAAAGAAACCAATGAAGAACAAAAATAAATAGGAGGAGAACAAAAAGACAAAGGGGAAGAAGAGAAACAAGGTGATACCACCCCTAAGGATACCGAAGGAGATGCTATAGATAAGGCTAAGGTTGATGTGGAGATGTCCACTCCCAACCGATAGGTAGACACCAAAGCCTTCAACAAGAAAATCAGACCAAGGAAAGGAACTTGCTATGGTACTGCATATAGGTCCCTCCACAAATATATCCAAGAAGAAGAAGAAAAAGAATAAGAATCCAGTTACACTAGAAGAGATTATTGAGATACCAGCCACTGATCAGAGGACATTGGATCTAGAGGCACTAAGAAAATATGCATAAATTTGTCGAAGAAAAGTTATTCAAGATAAGCTTAAGAAGGAGACAAAGGACACTCAAGTACTTGATACAAAAGGGGATATTCTTGAATAGATAGTACCTAACAAAAACATTGATCAAAATTCTTCAATCATTGATCAATTAGTCATTCTTACCGATGCAATCCAATCATAGAATGTGGATGCAAAAAAGGCAATTGAAGAATGAGCAGAGAAAAAGTATCAATATAAATTGACAGAGAAAATCAGCCCAGAAGTGGCCGAGAATAAGGTAAAGATTTCTGAACAAGTAAATAAGTTAGAACCTATCAATTCAGAAGAAATCACCTTAGTTCAGAAGCTAAGAACATTAGATAAATTCACTAAGGAGAATAGTGAAAATATTGCAAAAATAGATGCAGATCTTAATTCTAGTGCTCAAAGTCTCTCAACAACTTACAATGCAATATAATTGCATTATGAAAAGTTAATGGAAGAAAATAAGTTGAGACTTAAAATTCAAGAGGTAGAATCAAAGTTTAGAGATAGGGTAACCGAGCTACAGGCTCTACTGCTACCCAATCTTACACTATTGCAGCAACATATGACAATGACAAGGAAATTAATAGCCACCCCAGAGATGTCTGTCACCAACAGCATCTACGATATGCATGCTAGGATCACATTGGATAAAATGGCCCTTGAACACCTTTAGGTGAAATGGGCGATGATGATGGAGGACATAAACAACTCTCATTCCCACATTTTTGAAAAGTTGTAAGTGATTACACCTTTGTCCTTACTATCAAAAAAGGGGGAAAATGATATGATACAAGGGGATACAAGGGGGAAAATGATATGAATAGATGGGAAAATGATATGATAAAGATGATAAGGTGAAAAGGGAGAATAGTATAAAGGTAATTGTACATACATATACTTATACTATACTGAAATATACATAGGAGGAGTCATAATGAAAAGGTGAACACATGGTGTACATTACTAAACATTTTAGTATTTGCACATATTAGTTTTTGATACTAATGTCAAAGGGGGAGATTGAAGACATATTTTTCCATTAGTATGCAAAGGAAAACAATTTTGAAACCATCGGTAACACCAACACCAACAGACAAGTTCACAAAGTGGAACCCGATGGAGTAACCTGATGGAGAAAACTTGATAGAGGAACCCGACAAGAAGATTACAGGGTAAACCAATAGAATAGATGACAGAGGAACCCGACAGACTAAAGAGCATCCCGAGCACCAGTCTACCGAGAGACAGTTAGAATTACGAGAAATGTGGATATGACTTCCACGTCAGATAAAACACTTGTTTTTATATTTAGCTTTAAATCAATTTCTTGAGGAACAAGCAATGTAAATGTAATTGTTTTAATCAGTCTAATTGATTTAAAACATGCAAACTAGGAGATCAAGGTCAAGTTGTAAACCTTTGATCATAAAGTTATCATTGCAATACGTGAAACTCATTTAGGTCAAACTCATTGTATAAATAGATATGTAATCTATCAGAACACATGTGTGTGATGATGATTGTATCCGAGAAGCACATCTATGGATCGGACTGAGAGTTTTATGCAAAAGAACAACAAAATATGAAACAGGTTATCAAGAACTAGATTCAAGGCTACCGAGAAGATTAGAGGTATTGATCAATCACTATAGGTGATGAATATACATGTAATCTTTATTAGATCTATAATTAGCAATTCTAGATTACATATACTTGGGTCAATGAATTTTTTTGACTACATTCTAATAAATGGTGCAAATAGAAGAAATCCTTGAGAAAGGTGGATTTAACAATCCTTTCTAAATCTCTTAACCGAGTGCACACTAAATAGTGTTGCTAAAGCTCTTAATAGAGTAGACCTTAACCATTCTCTCCATGATACTCCTAATAGAGTTGATCATCAGAAGTGATACAAATTGTAAGCCCTAACTGGCCCCTTCCATTCCACAGATAGTGAATCTTTGTGGGTTTCATCCCCACCGCATTTTTTACCTTCTAACAAGGGTTTTCTGCGTTACCAAATATTGTATCATGTGTATATACATTTCATGAATGTTTCTATGAATTTTTTACATGCTAATTAAATTATAACTTGATATAACATACACAAAGATAGAATAGAATATATGGTTGGTAACACAATTGATTACTAAAAGGATTAAGGTTAATTTATAAAAGTTTTAAGGGTACTGATTCACCCCTCCCCTATCAGTACACACTATTCCATTATTTCCAACACTTTCTTCATTCTGTATTTCCTTCACTGGATAGATGTAGCAACTTCTGATTCTATCTCTCCCTTTGTTGTAGAATCTCTTCTTTGATGTTTTCTCTCCCTTTGACTATTCCTCTCCTTGATAGATAATTATGATAGAGATTTCATATCTCTTTTTCTTTGACAGTAATAGATATTTCTCATGTGGATATAATCTCTCCCTTAAGTCATCTCTCCCCTTGGATGATCATGATAGATATTTCATATGGATATACTCTCTCCTTTTGACAGCAATGCCAAACTATATCTTTCCTCCTTTTTATAATATACTCCTTGAATTTCCTCTCTATCAGCAATATAATAACTCTAGTGATTAGTGCAAATAAGTTCCTTAATGTGTACTAATATATCTTTTCAGTCTATCTCTTTTCTTGCATCAACATGAATTATTTTTTGATAATGTGTAGGCTAATGTAGCCTCCTAGTCAGCTTAGTGACCAATAGACAAGGGTTGGACCCCTAGTCTCTTTCTCAAGTACTCAAATGTATCTTTAGGCAATGGATTTGTGAACATGTCTGCTAATTGTTCCTTGGATTGAACATATTCCAGTATCACCTCTTTCTCTTGTACATGTTCTCTTAATTAATGATACTTGATAGCAATATGCTTTGTCTTAGCATGCATGATAGGATTCTTTGAAATTTTTATTGCACTTGTATTATCACAATAGATAATCACTGGCTCAAGAATTTTCATATTCATACCTTCCAGTAATTGTTTGATCCATGCAATGTTAGAGCAATTTGCAGCAGCAACCACATATTCTGCTTCTGCACTAGATTGTGAGATGCATCCTTGCTTCTTACTTATCCATGTGATAAGTCTGTCACCCATAAAGAATGCTCCTCCTGTTGTGCTCTTTCTGTCATCTATGTTTCCAGCCCAATCAGCATCTGTATAGACTTGAATCTCAAATTTTCCTTCTCTTTTATACCATAAGCCATAGTCTTTGGTATTCTTTAGATATCTCATAATTCTTTTGACAGCAGTCATGTGTGATTCCTTGGGATTAGCAGTGAATCTTGCAACTATTCCAACTGCATGTGCTATGTATGGTCTTGTATGAACAACATACATTATTTTTCCAATCATAGATCTATATAAGGTCTGATTTACCTTGGTTGACTTGTCTTCCTTTTTCAGCTTGCATCCGATTTCCATGGGTGTTCCAACTAGCTTGGAATCTTCCATCTTGAATATTTTCACCACTTCCTTGATGTATTTGGATTGTATGATATAGATGCCTACATCCCGTTGAAGAATCTATAGACCAAGAAATAATTTGATCTCCCCAAATATTGACATCTCAAACTCTTTTCTTATTTCATTAGAAAATGATTTGCATAACATATCATTACCACCAAATATGATATCATCAACAAATATTTCAAAAATCAGAATATAATCATCAGTATCTTCTTTTAAATACAGATTATTGTTTTTACTTGTTCTTACGAATCCAATACTTATGAGATAGGAGTGAAGTCTCTCATACCATGCTCTCGGTGCTTGTTTTAATCCATACAAGGCTTTGTGTAGTCTACAAACCAATTTTCCCTTGTTAGGATCAACAAACCCTTTTGGTTGTTCAATGTATACTTCTTCTTCTAGTATTCCATTTAGGAATGCAGATTTGACATCCATTTGGTATACTTTGAATCTTTTGAATGTAACATAAGCAAGTAGATTTAAAACTCCTTCTAGTATAGCAATGGGTGCAAAGGTTTCTCCATAGTCAATACCTTCTTCTTGTGCATACCGCTTGCATACTAATCTTTCTTTGTCCCTTTTCACTTCTCCATTCTCATTCATGTTGTTTCTGAATATCCATTTTGTACCAATGACATTCTTGTCATCCAGTCTAAGTACTAATGTTCATGTTCTGTTCTTCTCAATCTCTTCTATCTCTTTATTCATAGCACTGACCCATTCTTCATTTTCAAGTGCAGTATTGATAGATTTAGGTTCAAAATCATAAATTAAACATCTAGTGTTCAGTGACTTACTTCTTGTTCTCATTCCAACCTTCTTGTCTCCTATGATCTGGTTCTATGGATGGTGTCTTTCGACATACTTGGCAAGTATAGGTTCAACTCTTTTTTCATCATTCCGATCATCATCTTGACCTTCACTTTGATCTCCATCGCTCGGGACATCATTTTGAGAAATTTCCTAATTTTTGGTGTTTGCATCTTGATGCTCGGGTGCATTATTTTTTCACTCAGAAGCGATACACTATTTCTTAGGCAGAGTGTCAGGTTCTTCAATATATACAAACCTTTTGTAGTCTTCTGGTTCTTTTCTACTTTCTTCATCATTTTTCTTGGCAAATTCATCTATTTTGACATTTGCACTTTCAATAATTTTGTTAAAGGATTTGTTAAGACATTTATAAGCCTTAATTTTGGTATAAAAGTATTCCTTCTTCACCTTTGAAGTCAAGATTTCCATTTCTATCATCTTTCTGATTTCCATTTCTATCATCTTTCAAAATATAACATTGACTACCAAAAATTCTGAAGTAACTTACATTGGGTGTGTATCCATACCATAGATCATAAGGTGTCTTATTGGTGTCTTTCTTCAATTGAACTATGTTCAATGTGTAGACAGCAGTACTGACAGCTTCTCTCTAGAATGTTTGAGTGGTGCCTTTCTCATTCATTAGTGTTCTGGCACAATCAACAATGGATATGTTCCTTCTTTCAGTGATCCGATTTTTTCATGGTCTTTTTGGTATAGAAACCTGTCTTTGAATTCCACGCTCATTACAAAAGTTAGTGAATTCATCATAAATATATTCTCCTCCTCTATTTGATCTTAAGAATTTCAGTTCCTTACCACTTTGTTTTTCTGCAATAGCTTTATACCATTTAAACATCTTGAATGCTTCTGATTTCTCTTTTAAGAACATAACTGTCATCATTCTAGAGTAATCATCAACAAAGAAAATGAAGTATCTATCACCATAGTAACTCTTTGTTCTCATTGGTCCATATAGATCAATATGGACTAATTCTAGAATGACATTAGATGTGTAGGTTTTGTTCTTGAAACTAAACTTTGTCATTTTATCTATTTGACAATTCTTACACATGACATGGTTGGGTTTTGACATGCTCGGTAAGCCTCTTACTTTCCTTTTTTGATTTTCCTAATCATGTTGTCAAAATTCACATGACATAACCTTTAATGCCACAACAATATGTCTTCATTTCTAGCCATTAAGCAAGTGGTGTTAATATAATCAAGATAGAATAGGTTACCTTTTTCTGTTCAAGTTCCGATCAACCTTCCTGATTCATTAAAGATCTTGGCCTTTTTGTTCTCAAATGCAACTTGGTGTCCTATGTTATTCAGATGTGAAACACTCAATAGATTATAGTTAAGTCCTTTTACCTAGTATGCATTTTCAAATCTGATCAGATTATTCAACATTGTAGTTCCTTTACCTTCAACTGGACAAGGTGATTCATTACCCATTCTTATTGATCCACCATTGTAATACTCAAAAGTTTCAAACTTTTCCTTATCTCCAGTCATGTGGTGAGTACAACCACTATCAATAATCCAGACATCAGTTTTACTAACCTTAGATATGAGTGCAGTTTCAACATACCTTTCCTCTTCATTTGAATCATCCTTCATAACAACAAATACAACCTCAATATCTTCATCAGATTCGGTGTCAGTATTCTCAGCTTTGTTCTTAGCCAGGTAACAAGATTTCTTCCCTTTGTCCTTGTAGTCTCGGTTGTCTCTTATGTCAGATTGTTGGTTGCTTTGGTAATATCTATCATCACCTCTGTCAAACTTCTTTTCATATGATCTGTCACTATTTCTGTCTTCTTTTCTTTTGTTAGGACATCTAGCAGAAAATTGTCCAATCTCTTTACAATTAAAACATACCAATGGTAATTTACCTTTGTATCTACCTTTGCCTCTCTGCAATCTTCTAGCCATTAGTGCTTCAATCTCATCAAGTTCTTGGTCATCACTATCACTTTCACTATCATTTCTCATAGTGTGTTTATGACTTGACTTAGTTATTTTCAAAGAAGATTTGAATGCAGACTCAATAGATGGTAAGACACTGTTGTCAAAGTTATTCATCTCAAATGAAATAATTCTACCAACCAAACTATCTAGAGTGACATTTTTATTTTCTACTGCTCTCATTTCTTGTATAGTAGATGCTCTAATAGCATAAACAAGCAGTAAGGTTCTTAGAATTTTACTTACCACTATTTATTTTTCAAGTACACCTCCTACTCCTCAGATAGCATTGACTACCTCTTTGATTCTTAGGTCATCAAATTTTCCTCTTAGGCTTTCTGCCTTAGCTCTTAGCACATTTTCATCTCCTCCATGTGCTAGCTTCAATTTGTCCCACGTTTTCTTTGCAGTGGTGCATGTTTTGACATCTTCAAATTCAGCATCAAAGAGTAAGGAAGCAAGTTCTATCATCATATAATTGTGTTCATTGTTTTCTCTCAATTGATCAAGTGTGTGAGGTCCAGTAGGTAACACATATTCAGTATCCAAGTATTGAGTAACATCATTTCCAATACCTGATAGGTGGAGTCTTATCCTACTTTTCCATGATGCAAATTTGTCATTGTTCAAAATAGGCACATCGCTTTTGCTCATATTGTGATCTTTTTCTTGAGTCTTTAAACTCCCTTTCTAAGCACACAAGCTTTGATACCAATTGTTAGAATAACTGAGAGGGGGGGGTGGGTGAATCAGTGGCCTCAATAATTAATCCAATAAATCAACCCAAAAATTTATACCATCAATATAAACCTCTAGTTATCTTCAGTCCTAAAAGATGTATGCCTTTAAATAATCTTATCAAATAACTACTACTTGAAATACATTGTTTATCCTTTTTCTTAAGCTTTACCGAATAGTAATCTAGTCTTTACCAAAATACAGTAAATAACTTAGTGTTCATCGATCAATCATATTTTAGTAATGTGTAAAGAAAAACATTAAAGCAATGAGCCATATACACATTTGACACATGGATTTTTAATTTGGAAACCGTGTTAGGGGAAAAACCAATTGGGACCGGTAACCCAAAATTTTCACTCTTCTGAAGTGAGCTCGGTGAAGAGTCAACCCTGTTAAAGGTTACAAACACACTGTTAAGTGCGACCTTGTTAGAGGGTTTAAATATAATAGTTTTTCACTTGATATCTCGCATTTCACTATGCTATCTTCATGAGAAACTTTTTAATACTCCTTGGGATGTATCTCAATATATAAAGGATAGTTAAATCCCACTCTAATAAGAGATTTTCTTAATCAATAGTTAAACTAAAACAGTATATGATCTACTCATAAATACAACTTAATCTTGTAGATGTTCATATCTATTGTAAGCTCATAATATCTTTCTGATCAATTTTTATTTTATGTTCCTTTGCTCCACTTCCTTCTTCTTAGTGAATGTTATTGTTCTCTATTGCTCGGTGTCTGCATAAATCTCTAGTTCTGTTCGCCAGCTTGTTTAATCAGGACTGTATGAAATCTTCTTATCTTCACTAGTATTCTCTTCAGCATCCTCTCTTATTCTCCCCCAATTCATAATGAATTATCTTGTCTCTTTTATAGACATTATTTCATCATTTCTAAGTCCTTGTCTTTCTTTTTCTTGGTGTGATCCGCAAATCTCGCCATTCTTTCTTTAAATCTTGCTTTAGTTTTATCTCGTAGATTTCTCCTTGATAACTGGAATAAAACAAGCTTTAATCTATAGCTTATCTGTAGCTTTTAATTGGTCGATGAAAACAATGTAATCAATCAGTTAACTCCATATTTACCTCTTGTCAACTAAGTCTTTTTTCATTTCTAAACTTTAGTTCTGATCAGTGTTTAACTCCTTGTTTGCTCGGTCTTGACTTCAGTTGTCCTCGAGAATCTCTATCTGTCAGGGTTGTCTATCTTATGGGAAACACAGTGACTTTTAGTTCTACTTGGGTATCACTTAGGTTTTTCTTGGTAATGCTTTCTCAGGTATCACTATGACTTTTTATGGGGTTCTTTGTCCATCGGTGTGCACTGTCCGTCAATGTTTCTTGTCACTTGGTGTATACTGAACTTTTATGCATTACTGATAACATAACCTTTATCTCTTTGGTTCTTTGAAGTCTTTGACACTATGTATATATAACCAATCAGATTATATCAAGTTGACATCAATAACAATACAATAATTAACTGATTTTATGTCTTGCATTAACTTTATGGAGCTTGGTGATCATCAACACAACATCTTCAAACATTTAATCAGCTATTGTTCATCAGAAACTACTCTCATTCCACTACTTGTGATCTTTCTGTTGGCCACATTACTAGCTCAATCAACATTAGTATATACACTCAATGTGAAATCATCATCTTTACCATACTATAAGCCATAATCAGTTGTTCCCTTCAAGTATCTGAATATCCTTTTAACAACAACATGTGATTCCTTCGGCCCTGCTTGAAATCTAGCTACAATGCAAATAATATTCATAATATTTAGTCTAGTTTGTGTCAAATATAAAAATCCATAAATTATTGACTTGTATCTTGTCTGATTAGTGTTAGGTGTATCATCAATATTTTTCAACTTAAAAATAGTAGTCATAGGTGTACCGATAGGTTTTAAATCATCCATACCAAATTTCTTCAACATTTTTTTCACATACTTAGACTGAGAAATGAAAATACATTTACTTGTTTGAGTAATTTGCAGTCCAAAAAAGAATTTCATCTCATCTATCATAGACATATCAAATTCCTTCTGCATCTCATTAGAAAATTCTTCACTCAACTTGACATTTCCACCCAAAATGATATCATCCACAAAGACTTCAACAATCAAAATGTTATCATCAACAACTTTGAAATATAAATTACTGTCAGCAGTTCCTTCATTGAAACCAATCTTCAATAAATAATAATCTAACCTCTCATACCAAGCTCTAGGAGCTTGCTTCAATCCATATAAATCTTTCTTCAATTGGAAAAATATGTCATCTTTATCAGTAAAGGAAAAGCGATATGGTTTCCCAATGTATACTTCTTCTTCCAACTCTCTATTCAAGAGTATAGACTTAACATCCACCTGATATACCTTGAAAGTTTTGTAAATAACATGTACAAGAAAAATTCTAATAGCTTCAATTCTAGCAACAGGAGAAAAGGTCTCCTCAAAATAAATACTTTCCATCTGAGAATATTCCTTACAAACAAGTTTGGATTTGTTATGAACCACTTCACCATCTTCGTTCATTTTTTTTATGAATACACATTTAGTACCAATCACATTCTTGTCCACGGGTCTACTAACAAGAATCCATGTCTTATTCTTTTCAGTTTTTTCCAATTCTTCTTCCATTGCTTTAATCCAACTATCATCTTTACATGCTTCATCAACATCCTTAGGCTCAATCTTAGAAATCAAACAAAATTCATTCCTAGCAATTCTTCCTCTAGTCTGAACATCTTTATTTCTATCACCAATAGTTTGATTCTCTGAATGATTTAAATTTACATACCTTAGAGTCTTTTGGTTTGTATTTTTAGCCAACCCTTGTGTTTCCAATTCTTCCTCATCTCCAACTTATCCATTCTTCTCTACCAATCGTTTATGATTCTATGCTTGTATAATCTTACTCTCTTCTTCATCATTTGATTCATAACAACAAGATCTAACAGGTTTCTAAAAAATTTCATCCAATTTCACATCAACACTTGTTGGCATATCTAATATAGTGATGGTAAGTGTGTTTTGGTGATGACATGGTGATTTGGTTACAGGATGATCAGATATTATATTGTCATTGATGTCAACTATTGACTTTGTGTTCCTACTATGTTGTCAAGCATATTTGTGATGAACGATAAGTTTCAGTGGTTTATATCTTTAGGGGAGACCTAGGTATGTCTCTGGATGTCAAATGCATGACCACTACTATTGAAGTAACTTTATATGAGAGTTTTAATTGAATGGAGTATAATAGTACAACTACTAGAACAATTGATGACATGTGATAGATGATTTAAATGTCATGTCAAATCTTTGATGTATCTTGTCGCGTAGTCATATCATATGGTGGAAAATAGTGTTTAGATGCTATAGTTGCAATCACAACTACTTTGAGTGATCAGTGAGAAGGTTAAGTGATCGATGAACAAAAATAGTGTTATTCAACAGGCTAAGTGTTGATGTTCTTGAGATACCGATGCAAGATCTTGAATGAGTGATCGATATCGATGTGGTGGTGATTAATGATGAATGAATTTTACACTGATGATGTGTATTCATGATTGGAGGTGATGATTTGGCATCGAATTGATCAATGTTATCTTGTGCAGAATATTCTTGAGGAAGTTTGAGTGTGGTCAAAACATGTTTGATTCTTTGGATCAATTTTATATGTAAATCATTGTATAGGCCGACGCAGTCTTGGAAATATTTTTTTTGTATTTAATTTTTTTTTTTGGCTCATTGGATTTGAGCACAATGCTTTGTAATTTAATTTTAGGGTTTGACCAAGGAGGTGGACTTAATAGTTCATTATTTAAAGGTTGAAGTTGAATTCAAGTGTGTTGATCGTATGTATTGTGCATGTATAGTGTAAGGTGCATGTTGTGATGAAGGAAGGGAAGATTTAAGTATTCTCAAAAGAAATTGTGTGTTTTAGAGGATCTGGTCAAGTAGAGGTGCTGCTATTTTGAAGATCATTATTGTTGTTGTTCCCTAACAGTTAGAGCAGTTGAAATCCCTAATAGGGTATATCCTAATAGATCTTTATTTTAAATCCTCTAACAAGGTGACACATTATTTTGTGTTATATGTCCTCTAACAAGGCTACTCTTAATAGGGTAAAGGTTTAAATAGCCCTAAGGTAAATCCCCTAACTGGGTAGCACCTAACAGTGTTGTTGTAAACTCCTAACAAGGTTAAGCTCCTCACAGGGTGTACTTTAGAAGAGTACATTATTTTAGTGGGTACTAATCCCTACCATGGTTTTTTTACTATCAGGGTTTCCATGAGATAAAACTATGTGTCAAATTTGTGGATGATCTTGGATGCTTAAGTTTTTCATTAACTACTATTAAGGTTAAGCTTATGAATGGTGATTACAGTTTAAGTAGTTGTAAAGTTGGTTTATATGGTAGATTACTGATTCAACCCCCCTCTTAGTAATATGATCTCAGGTCTAACAATTTCTATCAGAGCTTTGGTCTTTTTTTGTGGTGAATCTTAACAGCTTGAGGTAAAGACCCAAGATGATGAGAAAGGAAGGTTCTAAATTCATAAGAGAAAACTACTCTATATGGTGTCGTCGGATGAAGCTCTATCTTAAGGGCTTGGGTGATCAGTATTGGGATTATGTGGTAAATAGGTATATTTTCCCCCCAAGAACCCTAAATCTAGATCAATTGAAGGTTAAGCATGAACATGTTTCTACTATGGAAGTTATTCCAAGTACTCTTTTAGATGCAAAGTATGTTGATATTAAAGACTTAGATACTGGTTATGAAATGTGGGTGAAGTTGAAAACAATATATCATGGAGATCCACATGTGTAGAAGGAAAAAGTTGATAGATTAAGAGGAAAATATGATGAGATGAGAATGTAAGACAATGAGAAAAATGAGATATAGAGTCAAAGAATCAAAGAAGTTGTTATTTCTATCTGAGGTGTTGGTGGTAATCTTCCTGATGAGGATGTGGTAAGAAAAATGTTAAGAACTTTATTACCTCAATATGCTATTAGGTTTTCATCTATTCAAGAGCTCGAATCTTTAGGAAATTTTTCTATTACTCTAGATGCATTAATAGGTAAATTAAGTACATTTGAGATAAGTAATTATGATAATTGTTAGTAATAATATTCCACCAATACAACTAAGAGGGGGGGTGAATCAGTTATATGCCAAATCCTTACACTTTAACCTTCAACAACCAAAAGATAAATGCAATTATGAAAAAATTAACAACAACACCATAATACAACCATTTAGTGTCGAGGAAACCTTGTTAAGGAAAAAAATCCAAGTGGGAATTAGCACCCACAAATAATGCATTTAAAGTATATTATCCCTGTTAGGAGATTTAACCCTCTTAGGAGCTGATTATTACATATAGTACACAGTTCCTGTTAAAGGATAGTCTCTCTTAGGAGTTAAGAGAAACAACAGGCTCACTGTCTAGGCTCATTACCTAAAGAAGGTTAAATCCACTTTCAGAACTCACTGTCTGAGATATAGATATAAAAGATATAATATCCAGTGAACGGACTGATAGAAAGAACTTTAATTAAACAATTACAATGAATTTCATCAATCTTAATCTCTTCTCTACATCCAATAGACTTCTTAAATACCATCTCACAGCTTCCACACCTCATTGTACACTCTCCTAATCAAGAAAACAACTCTCCTTTATAAAATTTTATAATAAGCAATTAGGTCAGCCAATTAATACTTCCCCAATGCACAAATAATTACATCACCCCTTGATAAGATATACACGGTACCTTAAACAAGTAAAAATCAATTACAATTCCTCAAATATAATCCAAGATTTGTAATCCATGCTCATTATCCATAATAAGCGCTACATTTCTAAAGTCGACCCCAAATAGGTCTCCTCTAGAAAAAAAAATGCCACAACTGACGTCACCAAGAGTCTTGCGACCCAAGAATCATAAAAAAATTCCTTTACATGTCTCTTGACTTTCTCTAAGCTTTCATCACATGAATCATGCTCACACTCAAGTTATCCACAAAACTCACAGACTAGCTCTGTTACAATTTATGTCACTGTTCTGCAAACAATCTTCACTAAAACCACTGTAAATCAAAAAAATAGAAACATAAAATCAAGAAACCTTAGATATAAGATCAAGGATCATCCCTATACACATCCTCATCTTCGCATACTCTAAATAATCTGTATAGTGTCCGTACACTTTCGTTAGTCATCTATGCACAGATTTTAATCAGTCTGTTTGTCTTCATCTGAAACATATGTTGACATCAATGACAAAACATGAATGCCAAAAAATTCAACATAATCCAATTCCTACAATCTCCCCCTTTGACATTGATAAAAACACATGAGAAAATCCATCAATCCAAAAGTACCACTCTTAGTACAATCTTCTCAATATCCTCTTCACAGCTCTCTCCAAAACAGTAGATATTTTACATGGACTCTCTTTACTGAATCTATCCCCCTTTGACATCAATGGAAAAGGGTGCCATAAATCTTTCTCAGACCATCTTTCCTTTACAAGGTGTAGCTTTTTCAAATCTCAAGGCCTGCAACAACTAGGTGCTCAATCACCCAAATATGTTTTGTTTTGGTCCTGTGATCACTCCCTCTAAGGAGTAGACTCTACATCAAGTCCAGGAAATTATATAACTCTGAAATACTCTAGACTGATGCATTCTTGAATCAATTCGTTCTCACAAGGAGGGTCTCTCACCCAAAGCATACCTCTAAGATACTCAAAGGCATCCTTTGGAAAAGGTTTTGTAAATATATCTGCTATTTATTCCTTTGTGCTAATATGCTCCAATCTAATCTCCTTCTCCGCAACCTTGTCTCTCAAGAAATCATACTTAATTGAAATATGTTTAGTCTTTGAATGCATAACTAGATTCTTTGACATATTCACTGTGCTAGTATTATTACAATGAATAATCACTCGCTCTTTAAAAAATTTATCCCAACATCCTTCAACATTTGCTTCATCCAAACAATATGTGTGCAATTTATAGCAGCAACAACATACTTTGATTTAGTAGTAGACTGAGCTAAACAATCATGCTTCTTACATAACTAGGAAACCAACCTTTTCCCAAGAAAAATGTACTGCCACTTGTACTCTTTATGTCATCAACACTTCCCACCCAATCAGCATCAGTATAAACATGCAAAAAAAATCATCATATTTTTCATACCATAAGTCATATTATAGTGTTCCTTTCATATATCTAAACATTCTCTTTACCGCAACAAGGTAAGTCTCTTTAGGATCTGCTTGATATCTTGCCACAATTCCAACTGCATTAGCAATATCTAGTCTAGTGTGAGTTAGATATTGTAAGCCTCCAATCATAAATTTGTACTTTGTCTAAAAAACACTCTGAGATTCATCAATAGTAGTGAGCTTGTAACCAGTAACCATAGGTGCTCCAATAGGTTTACACTCTTCCATTCCAAACTTTTTAAACATTTCCTTAAGATACTTTATTTGAGAAATAAAAATACCATTCTTGTTCTGATTAATTTGTAACCCAAGAAAAAAATTTATTTCACTAATCATCGACATCTCAAATTCATATTCCATTTCCTTAGAGAGATTCTTACTCATTTCATCATTACCTCCAAAAATGATATCATCTACAAAAACTTCAACTATTAAGATTCCATGTTCACTAGTTCTTAAGTATAAATTACTATTTGTGTTACCTTTATGAAACCAAGACAAAGTAAATACCTATCCAATCTAGCCTACCATGCTCTAGGCTCTTTTTTCAGTCCATACAAATCCTTCTTCAATTTGCAAACCATGTCCTCATCATCTGTTAGAGGGAATCCATCAGGATGCTCAATATATACTTCCTCCTCTAGAACTCCATTCAGAAATGTAGATTTCGCATCCATTTGATATACTTTAAAGTCTTTGTGTGCGGCATAAGAAATAAATAATCTCACTACCTTAAGCCTAGAAACAAGAGAAAATGTTTCTTCAAAGCCTATGCCTTCTTTTTGCAAGTAGACTTTACAAACCCGTCTTTCCTTATTCCTTATAACCATTCCTTCTTCATTCATCTTGTTTCTAAAAACCCATTTCAACCCTATAACATTCTTGTCCTTAGGAGCACATAGAGGTTGGACTTGTTCAACCACCACATTTTTCTTTGGAAAGCCTTCTCAAGGATTGTGTTAAGTTGAGTTTGTTTTAAATTAATTTTGTTTAGTATTCAAATTTGTGTGTTTTGTTGTGGTAAGTTGTGTCACAAGACCCTAATGTTGTGATTGTAAACAAAATAGGGAAAATAGGTGAAATGGAACCTAGTGTGCACAAATTGGTCTATTTAAGTTTTATCTAGGCTTAGAATTGACTTTTTGGTCAATTAGAACCCATACATTTGGTTAGAGAAATGTAATAGGTGAAATGTCTAAAGATATAAAAGTTGTCGAGCAACTTTTGCAACTTTGAAAAGTTGCTCAACAACATTTTGACAAAAATGTTGCAAAATACCTTAATGCAGTTATGGGTTAGTTTGGAAAGTTTGGATAGGTCAAGGGACCTACTTAAGCAATTTTCATGCCTTGTACAAAGGTTGGATAATTTGGACACAATTTTCAAGAAGGACAATCAGACAGTTGTAATTTCTTATTTTTGAGTTGCAGAAGTATTGAATAGATTGAATCTATCTTCTTTTAAATGTAATTATAAAATTTTAGTTGGTTTGTAACATTTTTTGGAGTAGTTTAGTCTTTGGGTTTGATTTTGCAAGTGTAAAGTTAATTCTGTCCTTGTTCTTGGTTCATTGGACCAATCAAGGATTGTAAATAAGAAATGACTACATAGTGAATTAACCACCGTGGTAATCATCTGAGCCTTAGGGGAATAGAAATTGGGTCTATGTACATATTTTTTCTTTTTTTTAGAGAACTGGAAACTACAACAATGAATTTTAGCCTCTTTCCCTAGGCGATCTCCTCCATAGCCCAACTAAGGAAACAAGAGTGATAGTGGGATAAAACTTACATGAGTGTATTGAAAAGAGAAATCCAACACCTTGGTGGTGTCTATAAGAGCCTTTCAGAGCTTAGTGAATGAGATGGAGGTGTCTTGAATCCATTTTTATGGATTTTGAAAGCAATGTGCAAACATTGGTTCATTTCCTAGTGAATTAGTCTTGTTAGGGTTTGATGGTGTACAAAAAGTGTCAGAGCCCAAGACCAAGAAAATATCTTGTGTCTTCTCAAAAGGGTGTCTGGATCATATATTTTTCACATGGTTGTTTTGTATTTTGTTTCCATTATTGAGAAAGATTCGGTAACGAATAGTCCAGGGTTGGGTCCACGCCCATTTTCAATAAGTTTAGAAGCTCTTGCATGAAGTCGATGACCTCTTCATCTTTCATTTTGGCTAGGATAAAACTGAATTCAGCATAATCTCTCTCATATTCCAATTCAAAAACATCACTTTGGTGATGAGCATAGATTGTTTTCATATTCTAGGTAGCAGTCAACATACTAGAGATGATATCAAACTTCCCTATCTCTGCTTTTGTGAAGTTGGGCTTGTATATTGATTCAATTTCTTCATTACTGTATCCTTCTCTAATAGGTAATCCCATATTAACAACATTGTACCATAGCTAGTGCAACCTTCAAGAATGTCTCAGATGATGAGGCAACAAAAAGGAGTAATTGTTCAACCCATTTATAATCATTTCATTTAAACATTCCATGACATGTCAGCATTTATTCTTTGTTGCACATGAGAAGTTTGAAAACCCACACGTCCTAGCTTGTGACAAGACAGACCTTACATAAGATTTTAATGCATATACTGTTGCAATATTACGATCAAGATTATATCATTAAATGAGAGATTATCCTATCATGACAAGCATTTGAAAATCCATCTATCAGGATGTCACTCACCTTTGAAGTTTCAAAGTTCAAGTTGGGCTTTTTTAATTTCCAGAAAGGGGCGATTGAACGATCATGTTGCAGGATTAGATGAGGAAAAAAACTTAGTGTAGTTGTTGTCATCATTTGTGAGTTTCTTGAAAGCTCGAGTAAGAAAATGAGTCACTTGTAGGGCTTGCAAAGGTGGATACCAGGCGACATAGATGTTAAATTGAAAAAAGAAGGGGTATATGCAATTTGGCTACTAACAGCCCTATACATTTATTTTTTTCCTTACTAATCTACTCTGACCTCAGAATGAACTGTCATCAGAGATCCCACTTTTACCTTATGTCCCTAGCACCCAGATCAAATATGGGCTCATTCTCCCAAGGACATGTCACCATTGGTGACCTATCCTCGAGAGAAACTTGTCCCATGAGAATGGGGCCCAAATTTTCCCTAGAGGCCCATTCTAGGGTTTAAGAGTGAAATCTAGTCTCATGGTCGACTTGCTTAATCCTTATTCCCCTAAATGATGTGAGATGTATATAAAACCCTTATCTCTCCTCATTTTGGCATCCATGATCCATTATCCATTGTTAGAATTCATGATCAAGATTTCAAAAGTGCAGCCATTATTGTCAAGTGCAAGAAAGTGAAATTAAGCATTCAAGTAATCATTCCTCTCAAGCAATCAAGGTGTTTTATTTCATAGATATATCTTATTTCCCTATAGGAGGCCAAGAAAAGGAGTTTTTTATCAATGAAGGAGGTCCACATTCATTTATCACCATTCAAGTCTTCTCTCTCTTCTCTCCAACATAAAATTTAGATAGATTGCAACATCTATTCCATAAGGTTTTATCTTTTCATGATTTCCTTTTGGTTTTTTGTGTTTAGTCAAAGCTATTGCATCAACATACTTTACCACATTTTAAGTAGTATTTTCATCTACAAGGTATCATATGTTTCATTTTATAGATCTAACCTCTACTACATGATAGCACACTTTTCATTATTTCATTTCATTTCAAGGTTGATTCCTAAGCAGAGGTTTGACTAAGACAAACCCATTTCTACAACATTCCTCCCATTTTTCTATGTGCAAGAATAGGGTATAGAGACATTGGATCAGATCTAGGCAAAGAAGGAACAATTGCAGGTTCTATGAGAGTTTTAGCCAAAAATATTGAGGACACCTCACCAAAATCAACCTATCTTAGGAACACATCACCAAACTCTACATGTCCCAGCCACTTTCATCTCAAATTTCTGTCACAGGTCTATTTTGTCTTCCAATTTCTATTTCTTTTAGTTTCAACTCATTATCTGTCTATTTCAATATGTTTTCAACAACTTTTTAGTGTCTTTCCTAATAGATATATTACATCCCCTAATCATTCTCATTTCATCTCATTACATTTTACTCAAAGGAAGGACAAACCTTATCTCCATTGAGTGCTTAAGTCACCTCTTGAGCCTAGTGGGGGTATCTTCCTTCCTAATGTGAAAATAGCAAATTGGGAAGTGATTGTTTTTTTACATGTCCCATTGCCCCCATTTATTATTATACAATAATATAAGTTACATTTTAATCATCATGCAATTCAATCAGAAGATCATATGCAGTGTGGGAGAGCTTTCTTAAGGATGATTAGATCAATTACACGCCATGTATTTAGTTTGAAGGTCCATAATTCATATATTTGTATTCTGATGCTACTATTGTCTCACTTATTAAGTTGAGACTTAGATCTTCTCATAAGGTCTTAGACCTTGGTGTAGGGGTGTAACAAAGAAAAATGGATATGGGGCATATTAATGGGATAGGAATGAATGTTCACTAGGATGATCAATAAAGTTAGGAAGGATCACATCCTAAATTCCATCTTTTTTTCATTACATTAGGAAGTAGAAAGTACTTGTTAGGCTTACTTGGGAACTCAAGCGCTGAACGGGTGTGTGAGTTTTCTCCCTTTACTAAGAGTAGATTGAATGATGCAATTTAGAATGAAGAAATGAGATAAATAGGATAAAATAGAGATAATATTTGTATACAGACAACAAAGAGATTAATGTGCGAATTCTAAGACCAAATATGAGAAATAGACAAAGTCATTGACCCATACACAAATTTTTAGCCCAATTTGTCTTTCAGTGGTGACCTAGAGTGTAGGAGGCGACTGGACTTGCCCCTTCTTATAGGAGTCACTCTTTATTTTCCAAAATTTGATGAGGAAGCCATAGATCTAAAGTATATTGTTATGCCTTCCTATAACCAGATCCAAAACTCCATCACCTGTCACCTTCACACAAAAAATGGGGAAAATGTTGGGAGAATGGGGTTTTCTTTAGTCATAGGAATTAATCATGAAATTGAATTGAAATTGCATAATGGAAAAATTGTGATATTTGTAGTAGAGGCTTGACAAGATGTTATACCTTCACAAGTGTTAAATTTCTCATGAAGATGCTTGAAATTTGTCATGGAGATGCTTGAAATCTATCATGAATGTAGTCTTAACCTTGGATCTAGGATAGAAAGAATGTGAATGCCTTCACACATGTTAGGATTTAGACATTACTCCATATCTTCCATGCTTGATGCTTGAATGAAAGTGATTGCTCCTTGAACTCTTGAGTGCTTGAATTGAATTACAATTGTAAAAAGTAGATGCTATTAAATTGATTGGGATCTCAACATTGGGGAGCTAGCCTTGTATTTATACCTCTCTTAGCCATTTTGGGGCTCAAAAGTTGAAGAAGGCCAACAAGTATTTGAAATCCCACCCAAAATAAAAATACTATTAACCTCCAATTCAAATTCGTGCCCAAGATTTCTTGTAAGTGGAGCCTCCCAATGAAGGGAGTGACTTGGGTCGCCCCATACATCTCGAGTCACCCTTTACAAGGAAAAAAGGCTCAAATTTTAATTGGGATAATGTGTGTGAAATCAAGGTGTGATCAAGCATAATAGATATGGAAGCAATTAACACTAAAATAGGGACTAGATAATGACTAAAATTATAAGTGCTAACAATTAAGGATGCTACAAGGCGATTGGTGTCTCCATTCGGTTGGTGCCTACAAAACAAATTGGTGATTAGTGTCTCAGATAGGTTTGTGCCTACTTTGTATTGTACATGATCTATTTGTTTTGTGATACTAGATTTGGACAATAGATCCAAGCAATTATTCTTGGCATGGTTTTCCCTATCATGGTTCCACATATATTTGGTGTTCCTATTGTGGATTTGTGTTTAAAGTATTGTTTAATTGTTATATCACTAAGGGGAATTGTAAGTGCTTCTTTGACGTTTTAATGTTTATGCTTGAAGTGTTAGGAATAACAATCCACAAGTACAACTGAGGGGGGGGGGGAATCAGTTGTAATAAAGACTATTAAACTTTATACTTTATAAACTAAAAATTCAATTCAAATTCCAACACAATAAAACAATCCTTATTGTCGAGGATGTTAGTAATAACTGAGAGGGGGGGGTGAATCAGTGGCCTCAAAAATTAATCCTTAAATCAACCCTTAAAACTTAGTACCACAAAATTACACCTCTAGTTATCTTTAGTCCTGTAAGATGAATGCCTTGAAATACTTATATCAAATTACTACTTGTTGGGATGCTTTGTAAAACCTTCTTCTGTATGTTTATCGATAAGCAATATTTCTATTTACCGAAATACAGTAAATAACTAGTGTATACAGATCAATCCAGATTAACTTATGTGAAGTGCAAAACAGTAAAGTAATGACTCATAGACACATTAACACGTGGATTTTTAACGTGGAAACCCTGTTAAGGGAAAAACCACTGGGACTGGTACCCCAAATTTTCACTCTTCTAAAGTGAGCTCGGTTAAGAGCCAACCCTGTTAAAGGTTACAAACACACTATTAGGTGTGACCTTGTTA
>MU228328.1:1650946-1666226 GCA_018584345.1 Thuja plicata
GGGGGGGGGGGGTGAATCAGTGGCCTCAAAAATTAATCCTTAAATCAACCCTTAAAACTTAGTACCACAAAATTATAACTCTAGTTATCTTTAGTCCTGTAAGATGAATGCCTTGAAGTACTTATATCAAATTGCTACTTGTCGTAATGCTTTGTAAAACCTTCTTCTGTATGTTTACCGATAAGCAGTCTTTCTATTTACCGAAACACAGTAAATAACTAGTGTATACCGATCAATCCAGATTAACTTGTGTGAAATGAAAAATAGTAAAGTAATGACTCATAGACACATTAACACATGGATTTTTAACGTGGAAACCCTGTAAAGGGAAAAATCACTGGGAACGGTACCCCAAATTTTCACTCTCCTGAAGCGAGCTTGGTTAAGAGCCAACCCTGTTAAAGGTTACAAACACATGATTAGGTGTGACCTTGTTAGAGGATTTAAATGAATAGTTTGTCACTTAGTATCCGAAATCTAATGCTACCATCCTTGATCAAACACTCACTTGGCCTGTCAATAGGTATCGAGCATATCCAATGCTACTTTGTATGATCAAACTTTTTGATACTCCTTGGGATGTATCTCGATTACAAAAGACTTTTAAGTCCTGCTCGATTAAGAGACTTGATGCTTCAATGGTTAAACTGAAACAATAAATTGATCTGTTCACATATACAACTAGAATTGCAGATTTTCAGATCTATTGTAAGTGCATTACCTTTCTGATCAATGTTATCAATTCAATACCTTTGCTCCACATTGTTCTTCTCTGTGATGTTGTATCACTGTTCATCGGTGTCTGCAAAATTTAGTTCTTTCCTCAGCTTGATTGATCAGGTCTGAATGAAGACTTTCTTCTCCTTCATAATCTCTTCAGCATCTATTCTCTTGTCAGTCCCCTTATTCATATTGAATAAGCTTATCTCTTATATAGACATGATTTCACCATTTCTTGGCTTTCTTGATCTTGGCGTGATCCACAATTCTCGCCAATTAGATTTAAAGAAAAACTCTTGATTTATCTCGTAGAGATCTTCTTTCCAACTGGACTAAGTAACTTTAAATCCTTTACTTATCTCCGGCTTTATCTTGTCAATTAAAACAATTATAAGTACCAGTTAAGTCTATATTTAGCTCTTGACTGCTAAGCATTTTGTCATTTCTAAACTATCTATTCTGTCGGTTAATACTTTAGTTAGTCATCGGTGACAACTGACTGTTCTATCAGTGTGACTTCAGTTGTCTTCGAGATCTCCGTCCGTCGGGAAACACTGTAATTTTGTCTGTCAGGTTACATTGTGCTTTTCCTTGTCGGGCAACACTGTGACTTTGCTCGTCAGTAATGCTGTGCATTTTCTCGTCGGGTAACACTGTGACTTTGCTCTCGTTGGTTTACTCTGTCTGTCGGTGTGCACTCTGTCAGTGTATACAATCACTTTGTGAATACTTATTACTGATAGCATAGTCTTTAATTCATTGGTTCTTTGAAGTCTTTTAGTAGTATGTCCATGACCATATAGATTATATCAAGTTGACATCAATTACAATACAATACATTAACTGATTTAATGTCTTGCATTAACTTTCTGTGTCTTGGTGATCATCAACTTAAAATCTTCAAACATTCAATCAGTTATAGTTCATCAGAGGAAACCCTGTTAAAGGTAAAACCCTGGTGGGAATTAGCACCCACAACTGATGTACTGAGAGTAGTATCCCTGTTAAAATATTTATCACTGTTAGGAGCTTATTACAACATTACAGTACATAGTCCTTGTTAAAGGACATACCCTGTTAGGAGTCAAGAGTAATAGTGGGCTCACTGCCCATGGACACTTCCCAAAGAAGGTTAAAGTCACCCTCAAGGATTAACAATCTGAACAAGTGAATATAAGAAATATACAATCCAGTGAACTGTCTGATAGCAACTATCTTTGCTTGGTCAGTTCCAATGAAGTACTATAATCACAAACTCTGCTCTACATCCAGCAGCCAATCAAGCCTCACAGCTTCCACACTCCTATGTCTTTCAATTACCTTCACATCACTCTCACATTACTACTTCTTTTCAAAAGAAAAGATCTCTCATATATACCCTATTACAATAATTGAATTAGGTCGGTCAAATAAGCTTTCCCAATATACAAATAATTATTTAACCCCTTGCTAAAATACACAAGGTACCTAAAACAAGTAAATATCAATTACAATACATTAGATATACTCCAAGATCTACAATCCATAATACACGATACATCTATGAAGTCGACCCCAAATAGGTCTCCTCCATAATACATGCCACAACTGACGTCACCAACAATCACACGACTATTGATCAACAACAAACATTCCTTAATATGTCTTCTGTCATCCTTTAAGCTCACATAAGTTGAATCATCTTCACCTGTAAGATATACCCAAAACAAAGAGACCTGCTCTGTCAAGCATCACTGTCACAGTCCAGAAACCAGTCTTCACTAAAACATCTGTAACATCATCAATATGCAATATTAAGCTAAGTGACCTTAGGAATAAGGTCATCACACATCCTTCTTCATATCCTTGTCTTCGATCGTTTTGATTAATCCGTAAAGTGTATGTACACTTCCGTTAGTCATCATACAACAATAATAACCAGTATGTTCACTCCACAGAAACATATGTTGACATTAGTGACAAAACATGAATGCCAACAACATCAGTAGTGCCCAATTCTAATATCATCCAACATGAAGAAGTTATTAATGGTAACTAATGTTCACTCAAGTTCGAATTGGGATATACTAATTCACCACCCCACAATCCCCCCTCGACCTCCACCCCATTCTTCCTCCTCTCAGTATATTGTGTGTCCTTTATAGTATAGTATGTGTTTTCACTCCTTTCACTAGAGAAGTTTTAATGTTTGATTGTAGCTCTGCTCTACTCTCTTTCAATCTAGAGTATAGATTTCTTATAATTCCTCTTTGAAGAGGGTAAATGTCATATTATATAGGAAATGAGTTATCAACTTGTTTTATTTAACACAAAGTAAACTAGTCATAGATTTTACAACCAATTTAGTGTCGATATTCAAAAGCAAGAGCTCAAAGAAAACAATTGACATATAGTAAAAATAAAATTCAGTATATTTGTGAAACAATTCACTTTCACATTCCTTTTGCCTATAATTCTTATGTTTCCTTGGTGGGTTAGAAATATACAAATTAGGGTGATGATAAAGATGATAGGAAATCTATTGGTTATTAAGTTTTTCAACTTGGATCAAGCACCAATACATGGAGTAGCAAAAAATAGAATAGAAAGGATCAAAGCAAGTAGTTTGGATTTAATCATATATTTGGGATTCATCTTACTCAATATTTTGCCACTATTTTATTTTGTGATAAGTAAAATATCATACAAGTTGTGATCAATTGAATCTTTCATACATAAACAAAACATATAAAGTTGATGGTCATTGCATTTGAAACCTTATTCAAAAACAAAATGTTAAACTTACAATAATGTTTATGTGAAGAACAAACAATTAATATATCTCCTACTTAAACAAAATGTTAAACTTGCATTTGATCCAATGAGTGCTAAGTGTTCCATTCATTCTCAAGAGAGATGGGTTCATGTGAACCACTACTCATGAATTATGGGTCAATGAGTTTGACTCAAAAACTACACAGTTGAATCCTGATAGCAATATCACAATTTGACTTGCTGTGGAAAAATATCTCCTACTTATCAATTAATATATCTACCGAGAATATTACTTTGAATAATAGTAATAAACATTAAGCAATTAAAACCTATGAAATCGATAAATAGAAGATATTTTCCTACTTATGAAATAACAATATGGCCTATGATATCATTAGATAATGGAAAAGTAGAAACTCAAATTACCTATTTCAAAAAGAAATTAATATATCACATCTTAAAGTAACTCTAAATCCTACAAAATTAAACTTGTGACTATCCATTCACAATTATTCAAGAGCAAGGCTCAAGACTATATACAATACAAACTAGATCAATTCAAGTAACTTTCCCAAATTAAATTAGCTTTACTCAATCATATGCTCTGTTTCTCTGCCCTGCTACCCTGTTTTGGGGGCTTTTCCTTTCCACAGGCAGAGCGAAGGAAGCTCCGAGATCTCTTATTTCTAGGCAATGCATCTTCACATGCGAACACCCCCAAACTACGAGAGAGATATTTACAAGGCCGGAGCAGATGTCTGCGTACAGTAACTTATATCACTCTTCAGGCGCGTATAATAAGCCTTTAATTACACTGCACACTCATCCCCACTTTGATCCGAATGCTTCAAGTACCCTGATCCATCCTCTGTAATGGTCACTCCGTCTCTTCCCGTCAATCCTTTCTAAAACCAAGCCTTGTCATCATGCTGCACAAATCCGACTCAATCTCCGTCTTATGACGGAATCCGCTCAGAAAAACTTATAACGACCGAGGGCGGATGCACGGAAATGCTCTCCAATCTGTCAGATCTAGATCTGTGGTCTTCGTCGCCGACAGAACCGCCCGGCTTGGAGATCGCAGGCAGGCCATTAGAAGTAGACGGACTCAACGATTGCCCCGGCGAATCGTAGGTCGGAGCTTCATCACTCGCAACCCTCTCTCCGTTGTCTGCAACGACCGTGGGCTGCAGTTGGACACCGACGAAATCGGGTTCGTCCCCTGGCAGAAGGCTGGTCCGGCAAACAGGGCAAGTAGTGTGGGAGAAGAGCCACTTATCGATGCACTCTGGATGAAAGGCGTGGATGCAGTTGGGAAGCAAACGAAGCATCTCGGGCTCCATGAAGTCGGCGAGGCAAACAGCACACGCCTGTGCCTTTAGCCCCTTAACCCGACTGTACTTGAAAACTGGAAAGCTCTCGATGACCGTCCGATCCAAACCCTGCGCCGCCGCCCAATTGCCCACATCGGCTCGCCTGAAAGGTCTCCTGACCTGCAAATTCGCTCTTCGACGGCGGAGGAAGATGGAGAAGATTGCAATGAAGCAGAAAATGCAAAACAGCACAATGATAGTTGTCAAAATGGCCGGATCGAAGCGCGCGGTGAAACTGTAAGGCTCCTCGTCTTTGTCGTCTTCATCATCAGGGCTCTTATCATCTCCCAGTCTCACTGTTTTCAGAGCCGTAATTGAGCTCAAATTCAATTCCATCTGATCCCTGCACATTCTCTTCAAGCGCTTTACTGTAAAGTGGGTAATGTAAGAGCATAGATTTCAGGGACAAGGCAAGCGACAAGTTCAATTTCAATATGTTTTCACCAGAAACCCCCCCTCCCAGTTCTGCCTCACCCAAGTAAATTTAGGGCTTACTACATGACAAAAGATTTTCCAGAATCAGGTGAAAAACGTTCATGAAATTCAAGTTATAGTCCTCCTACCGACGATTTCCCTACAAAAGCCGTATAAAAGAATAGTAGGTTTCTGACTCGTATTTACTGCCTACGTTATTTTAAGTTAAAAAAAATGTATTGGTCAATGGAGTAATTTTCAAACGAACTTTTAAAATTATATTTCATCGCTTAATCATTGGTTTTTGATGATAAGGGTCGAGTGAAGTAGCTTCCCTACAAATTTAATATTCCACAAAACATAAGATTTGATTCCCTACAAACAAATTATGAATTTTAAATATATATTTTAAATTTTTTTCTATAAAATAAGCCTTATCCCTGTTTGAAAAATATTGGTATTCCATGGCCCGCCCTTCGTTTTAAGATAAACAAGTTTTAGAATCTTCCCACGCACATATAATTCCAAAAGAAGTTTAATCTATTTTGTTCAATACACTTTCTATAAAATATAGGGTGCAATAAAGCAATCACATATTAATAAGAAAAAATAGTTTTTTTTTTAACATTATAGTATATGTAATTAAAGTAAATAATATAACTGATGTAAAATTAATTATAAGATATTTGGTTTTAAATTTGTTAAAGATAATATCATGCATAGATTAAGAATTTGTTCATCATGTTATTCTAATTTAATATGTTAGATGACTATCATTGACATGGAAATATGATTATGTATCTTTTATTTGTAAAGTAGGGTAGTTATTCCATATGTTAATCAACAACTTATAATTATTAATTATAAGGAAATGAGACCTAGACTTTATAATTCAAAAGAAAATTATAATAAACACAAGGAAAGAAACGCAAAGAATAAAAAACATACAAAGAGACTAAAAAATACATTTGAGAAACCCCTTGTAGATAAAAAATCTAGATGAAATATGTGAGTACGCACTCACTGAAATACTCCAATGACTTACAAACCAGTTTTATAGCCCATTGGCTAAAACTTAAACACTCTTGACAATATTAAAATCATCCCCCTAAGACCAATTATAGCTCCTCATACAAGATTTTGATCCTCTCTAATATAATATATAAACTAAGATTAATATAAGAACAAAACTCACCAAGAAATAATCACAAATCTAGCTTTGGAACTATCCTTTAAGAGTAATTCAAGCTTACATCTCACACACACACACACACACACACACACACACCCGCATGCGCGCTTGCGGCCTTAGGAAATATTTCTAAGCAAGAGATAAAGAGCAACTAAATATTTGAATAGTATAAGGCCACCAAAAATATATAGGATGAAACCATCTCTTTCAATAATGTGGTGAATCAATATTCTCTGTGAATTTATATTTAAAATAGAAAAATCATAAATAATTAAGTGAATTCAATTTGCTTTAGTGAATCTGCAAATACTTAATGAATTTGACATTAACTCATCCTTCAAATGTTATTCAACAACCATCTTATGAAGATGTTTCCATTATGGGTTAAAAGCCCATTTGTCATGGCCAAGATCTCAAATTGATGCCAAATCTAAGGATTGTGATCTAGAAGAGCCTCCATATTTTATAGCTCTTAATGTATAGTTGGTAGTTAAACCATGGTTTTTGGCTTATTTTGATCTTGTTGTGTTAGGTGATGACTAATTTGGATTCAACATTGTGATATGTTCTAGTCCACATTTTTATGAATATAGTATACATTATTTCTTTTTAAATTTAATATATCCAACACCAATTCACCAAACAAATATATGTAGATTTCAAAAAGGTCTCATTGGTGAATTTTTCATTTCTTCTAACATTCAAAATTGAGGCAACAACTTTAAGTTGACTTAAGCCCTTGGTCACATGGGGTTTCAGCCCTTGGTTCTTTCCAACCAAAAAGGGCCTAACTTTTCTAGATATCATCCTCTCATTTTACCTCCAAATTTGTATAAGAAAAATCTTTTCAAATATTTTGCCAGACATTTTTTTTTGTGCATTTTAAGGCAACCTAAGAAAACTAATTTTTTTTCCTAACTTTCATTTAGCAACTCCAATTTGAGTGTCAATTTTTTTAAAGTGGTTATTTTTTCGAGGTTGATCCATGTGAGTTATTTCTGCACTACAATTATGAAGTGTCATTTTTTACTCCAATTTGTGTATCTTATGAACTATACTCATAAATGTCACTTGTACGAGGGTCTCTAAAACTAAACCAAGAGGGGTATATCATGTGTTGTAACTTGTAATTCTTATGTAGTTCTTAAATTTCTTCAGTTTGAGACTAATTGATATAGATCATGGATATTATGCATGTAATCATGAATTGAGATAAAGTTTTTTTCTTTTTGGGGGTCCATCATGTATGTTGGTGTGTTTAAGTGTTGTACCCATTATGTTATCCTCTTAGGTCATAGATACACATGTTAATTTTAAATTTACTTAGGGACTACATAGGAACATTTCTACTTTCAATGGTGTTATCGTATTATCACTTTTCTACCTCAAGTGTGGCTTCCACCTTTGGTGCACTTATCACTTTGTCACTTTTCCATCTTTGGATGGTGATCCACTTAGTGGACCTTTTGCACAATCAACTTTCCATTTGAAGGGTGATCCACTTTTATCGGACTTGAGACTTTATCGCTTTTCTACCTTAGGTGGGTGATAAGTAATCACTCTATGTATCATGGCATAAGATTAAGGGTGATCCCACAATACTGTGTCCCACTTTTTGGCCAACTTTGACACTGAAATGAACATTCTGAAAAAAACTTCACTTTCAGACACCTATTGTTGTAAAAACATTAATAATTTGAAGATGATGTAAACTAACGACTTTTTGCATTTTGTTTTAGTTTATAAATATATATATTAAAAAAATTGGAATTTATTTGAATCCATTTTTTCTTTTTCTTAAAAAATTGGTTTGTCTGTAAAATCAACATTTTTCAAGAGTGACACTCACTTTGATCAACATAACATTTTTTTATAAAATTGATAAGAATGTAATTATTTTGAATTTAGGTTTGTAACACAAATATCTAGATAATCCAATTGGTTTCATTCAATTTGGTTGAATATTTTATAGTTTATTGAGTTATGAAGTCACATTAACTATAATTTGGACATAGGCTCATTTGGATCGCTCTAACTTGATCTGTATATATCAAAATTCATTTTTTATTTTTTTTGATAGAAAGGTAACATAAATAGCTATTTCATAGATATTTTTCAAATTTTTTTTTCCTAATTTACTATTTTTCTAGAAACATCGAATAGAGAAGTTTCTAAATGGTCTAACAACCTATTTTTAGTCAAACTTAAAAAACAAAAGTCATAATAAACTCAATATATATAAAAATAATAATCATTGGAAAGCTTTCTCTGAGTAATATCATCATGTATTTGGGTTTGTCAAATGAATTTAGTTTATCCCATAAAAGGTTAGTCAAAGTAATTTTTTGTTAGCATTTTGATGGGTGCAAAGGAGACTCGATTATAGGTGTGAGTGAGGAGTACAAATATTATACCAAAGAGATTTTGATCCAAGAGGATTTTATCTAACCATTTTTAATTTTATCCTTCAAATGAGAGCTCTCAAGGCTTAAATCATCATACTTTCTTAAAATGTATAATTTCAACAAAAATCAGGATGTTCAAAAAAGTGGGACACACTATTATGGGGCCACTCTTAAGGCACTTGTCATAATTGTATGCCTTCCCATCTCTCACCTTGAAATATTTAATCAAGGGTTCTCTTATGTACTATCACCTAGTCTATTGCATTTTTTATGAGAATACAATTTATTCTTTTCATATTGATCCTCTCTTGTTATTGTGCTTTCAATTATGCCTCTAGATCTTGGGTGACTATCTTTATAGCCAAATATTACATGGTATCAAAACTTATAGGGTACCTTTGGATAGTCTTTTGAGATATTTGAGTGTATTTTTTGGTGGATTTTGGAGGGCCCTCTTAGTGGCTTTGTATTTCATGTGAAAATTGGAGATTTCTAGTACAAATAAGGTTAACATTGCATTCAAGAGGTCCAAAAACCTATTTATGTTCGATTCATCTAAACTAGACATTGTAGGAAAAATCTAAAAGCATTTGAAGGTTGCATGTGGTTTCAAAATTTAGTAATTAGTTGATGTTTTAAACTTTTTGGGCAAAAATTGCCCCCCACCATCACAATCAAGAGACCCAAATCAACTAAAATTGACTATCAAATTATTGAAATCAAGTACCATCACTCGGAGTCCTTAGAAAAAAGATCTCCCATACTCAATCATAAGGACACCATTATCAAATAGTTGAGTACCTTTTATAAAATAAATATTTTATTTTGATTTATGAAACTAGCTTTGAAGTTCTATTAAATATTTGTAGTATTTGAGTTTTTGAATCAATTCAAAAAATATTAAAAAAATAAAAAATCAAAAAAGTGGCCAAATGGTGTAGTGATTTGGGATGTTGTAGAGAACGTCACGAGCTTTCCAACGCTTCAAATGATTCACCAATGGAAAAATCATTTATAAAGTTATGTCCTTTGAAATTTGGGTCTTCCAAAATAGGAAATGTAAAAATGTGTCAAACATGTTTATGAGTTGTAAAAGAGAGTTACACACATTGGTGTTTGTATTGAAACATCATAGGAAATATTTTTGTGAGGATACAATGGGTGCCTCTTTTTGGGGTGGTTTTAGCCCATGGTTTTGTAATGTTGTTTGACAGTTTCTTGTATTGTATCTCCTATATATTAGGTGTGTGAGATGGAGGTTGTGTGTAAGAGACTTTTAGTATTTTAGTTACCTCTAGATCTCTCATTGGTGATACTTTTGAGAGAAGCATTCTCAGCAAGTATATTGTAATCTATTATTTATTGCTAAATAATATATTGGGCTTCTTTTCAATTGTGGGGTTTTTCTCCCGAAAGGGTTTTCAGTACGTAATTACTATGTTATGGTATGCATGTTATTTGTGTTATTCTATTTTAAGTTTATGTAACTATAAAAAAAATATGAGAAATTTTTGACATTTTTCTCCCCTTAGGTCTAGTATAGGAAGTTGTTCCACTACTTAACTTTCGTACAAGTGGTATAAGAGCATGATCACCTTTGGTTTCAGTTGTGGGTTGTTGGGTTTTTGAACTAATCCAAATTTGAGTGGGAGCTTGTGTAGAAGATAATTTGTGATCTTATTGTAGGAATTTTTAGATGGAAAGTTTTTTAGGGAGAATAGAGTTGGAGAAATTCACTAGAAATTATTTTAAAATGTGGAGGTGGAGACTCTACTAATAGATTGGGATCTATGAGATGTTGTTGATGAGAATGTCACAAGACCTACAGATCTAGACGAGACTGCCAAATATATTGTTATGGACCATAAAAACAAGGGTCCAATCTAATTGTGACTTGCACACTCTCTTTTAATCAATGTCCATGAAGATTCCTCTGAAAAATGTCTTTGGAAGAAGTTTGGTGAGATGTATCAAGTGAAATCTTTAGGAAATAAGATTTTCTTGAGGAAGAAGCTATATTCCTTGAGAATGGAGGAGGGTGGACAAATCAAAGACCACCTAGAAGAATTCAATAAATTGGCGGTTCAATTGGCATCTATTGGTATCAAGATGGATGAGGAGGAGAAATGTTAGATCTTGCTTTAGTCTTTACATGACTCATGGGATTCTATTGTTGTGAGGATGGAAGATGTGGTGGTTTATTTTATTTTATTTTAGTTTCCTATGGGAGACCCAAGGAAAAAAGCAAGAAGAATGATAAATGCAACAAATCCAAATCCAAAGGGAGATCCAAATCTCCTAGAGAGTCCAAATTCATTTACTAGACTTGTGGTAAGCTTGGATATGTCTATAAGGAGTGCAAATAAGAGAGGAAGAAGAAAAAGAAGAAATTTGATTCTAATTTTGAGTCTGAGAAGGAAGATGGTGGTGCATTTATTATAGCTTTGTCCACTCATGCATGCAATGATGCATGGTTAATTGACTTAGGTGCATCTTTTCATATGATCTCTAGTAAAGATTGATTTTCTAAATATGAAGAATCTGATGGAGGTAAGGTGTACTAGGGGTGATAATTCTCATTTAAATATTGTTGGTCATGGTAAAGTTAAAATAAAGTTTCATAGTGGAATAATAAGAACAATTAATGGTGTGTTGCATCTCCCTGGTATAAGATCAAATTTGTTGTATATAAGAAAACTGATATATTCATGTATGCAAGTAGTCTTTTCTGATGAAGGATGTAAAATGGTGAGGGGTGTTATGGTGGTTTATATAGGTGTTATAATTGGGACCTTGTATATAATTTGGATGCATACACTATTGAGTGTAACAGTACTTCTGTGAAGACAAAATCCATTGATACTTCATTAGAAAAGGTGAGGCTTTCACCTTTAGCAGATGATCATGGATTTTGGGTACATAAGGTTGATTTTTCTTCTAAATCAAATTGTATTGCGGATAAGACTATGTTATGGTACTAGAGACTTTTCCACATTGGAGAAAAGGGTCTAAGGACCTTGAAAAAGAAAAACCTTGTTGAAGGTTTGAATGATTGTAATCTTGATTGTGATTTCTATGAGCATTGCATATATGGAAAACAAAAACTGGGTTCAATTTTACTTGAGTTCTCATAAACCTTGTGGTGTGTTGGATCTTATTCGTTTTGATGTGTTTCGTCATGTAGATGTTCCTTCCATTGGAAAATATACATATAATATTTCATTTATTGATGATTATAGCAGGACATGTGTATATTTTATGAAGAGTAAATATGATGGTTTCAATTGATTTAAAGAGTTTAAAGAAATGGTTGAATTATAGAGGGGAAGGAATATAAAATATTTGAGGACTAATAATGGCGCTGATTTTTTCTCTAATGATTTTGATAGATTTTGTAAAGATTGCAACATCCATAGGCAAAAGAAAAATCCATATTCTTCACAATAGAATAGAGTTTCAAATGGGATGGATATGACATCGATGAAGAAGTCTAGGAGTATGCTAAGTAGCATTGGCCTAGATTAAAAGTTTTGGGTTCAATATTTTTTTATTGCTTGCTGCCTGATTAGCAAGTGTCCTACATCAACTCTTTTTGGTAAAACACCTATAGAAGCATGGTTGAGTCATACGAGTTTATTGAGACATATTAAATTTTTTTTTTTGTGAAACATATGCATAGGTGTTAAAGGAGAAGTGAAAATTTTTGGAGAACAAGGTTGTGAAATGTATCTTCATCAACTACAATCATGGTGTGAAATGATACAAGCTTTGGGGGTATGTTACATAAAGGGTAATTTATAATAGAAGTGTTATTTTTAGAGTATATAATACTTCTTCGGTTACATTACATCTTGAACAAACTAAAAGGAGGATGTGATTCAACTACCTTCTATTCCTGAGAAAATTGAATCGAGACCCCTAGATAGACAAAAATTTGAGGAGAGAACATCTAGCTCTGAATCTTTAGAAGAGGAGGAAGAACCTCTAACTTAGCTTGTTCAAAGGTCTACAAGGAAAAGACAACCACCTGAAAGGTATTCTCTTGATGATTGGAGATGCATTTTTTCTTTGATTACTAATGTCAACTGATGAACCTAGATTTGTAGAAGAGGCATTGCTTGTATGAATAATTCAGAGTCCTAGAAGATTTATATGGATGAAGACATTGTAGCTTTGAAAAAAATGATACATGGGATCTTGTACTGTTTCCTGAAGGATGCAAACCTATTGGTTGCAAATGGGTGTTCAAGAAAAAGATTGGTTTGGATGGAAGCATTAATAAGTATAAAGAAAGGTTGGTTGTGAAAGGATACTCTCAAGTTGAGGGTGTTGACTATGGTGAGATATTTTCTCCTGTTGAGAAAATCACATCCATTAATTTTTTTATTTCTATTATTGTTGCTTATGATTAGAGGTTGAGGAAATGGATGTGAAAATTGTTTTCCTTCATAGTGATTTTGAGGAGGATATTTATATGACACAACTAGAGTACTACATAGTTAAAGGTAAAATTAATTTGGAAATTAGAAGAGATGGAGTGAAAAAGCTAGGGATAGGACAAAGTAAGTATGTGAACTCAATTTTACAGAGGTTTGACATTCATGATTGTAGACCATTATGCATTCCTTTTAGAGTTGGAATAAAATTATCTATTTTATAGTGTCCTATGTCTTCATTAGAGATGGAATACATGAGAAGAGTAAATTACAAAAGTACAGTTGGAAGTTTGATGTATGATATGGTCTATAATAGACTAGACCTTGCCCAAGCTATGAAATTTATTTCTAGATATATCTATAATCTTGGTAGAGTTTATTAGAATATAGTTAAAAGGGTCTTCCAATATATGAATGGTATCTCAAAGTATTCCTTTTGTTATCATGGTAATATAATAGGAGACAAAATTTCCCTTAATATTCATGGTTATGTTGATTCAAATTGGGTAGGTGATATTGATAGAAAAAGATCCACTAGTGCTTATGTGTTTACATTATTTGGCGGTGCAATTATTTGGATGAGTAAGAGACAAGATGTGATTTCTTTTTCCACTACTGAAGAAAATTATATGGAAGCTACTCATGCTTGTAAGGAAGTCATTTGGCTGAAGAGACAATGTTAATATATTGGAACAAAACAAGAAGTAGTAATAGTTTATTGTGATAGTCAAAGTGTGATATGCCTAGCGAAGAACCCAACATTTCATGCTAGAACCAAGAACATTGATTTTCACTATCATTTTGTTAGAGATATGGTCAAGGATGGCAGGGTGAAGTTGGTTAAGGTAGAGACTTTGATGAATGTTGTAGATTAATTAAAAAATGTTGAGAGCATTGATAAGTTGAGATGGTTTTCTAAGTCTATGGGCATCATAGCCCCTAGTAATTAAGTTATGGTGTCGATACTCCCTTTTCTCTTTATTTATTTAGGTGCTCGATAAGTGGGAGATTATTGGGAAAAGTGTCTCAACCTTGAATTTATACAGGTTGCTATTTTTGTAAGTTTAATTTGAGCATGAATTTTCCATATTCCTTTCTAGAAGGTTTAAAATGGTTATATAATCATACTAATGCACTTTCATGGCAAGACCATGTCTAGTTTGGAAGATATAAAAGTTTTAGTTTTTGGAAATTGCTAGGGAAATTGCAAATGTAATTACAAAGGCTAGCTTTAGATGCATCAAAATGGATCAAAAATATGGAAAAATAGCATAGTGTTCTAGCATTCTATAGATCCCATCGTGATCTTTCCAACACTTCAAACATTTTGTCAATCAGACCCGGTTCTATAGCTATGACCTCTAGAAGTTGAGTCTCCTAAAATAGGAAATATAAAAACATGTTGAACATGTAAATGAGATGTGAAAGGGAGTTACACTTGTTGGTGTGTGTATTGAAACATCATAGGGAATATTTTATTGGAGATACGATGGGTCCCTCTTTTTTATGGTTTTAACCCATGGTTTTGTAATACCATTTGTTAGTTTCTTGTATTGTATCTCCTATATATTAGGTGCATCAGATAGAGGGTGTGCGTAAGAGTCTTCTAACTTTTTAGTTACCTCTGGGTCTTTGGTCATTGATACTCCCGAGAGAAGATTTCTCTGCAAGTATATTGTAATCTATTAAATCAATTTTTGAATAATATATTGGGATGCTTGTAGAGTGTGGGGTTTTTCTTCCAAAATGGTTTTCCCCTCGTAATTACTGTGTTATGGTATGCACGTTATTTATGTCATTTCTATGAAGTTTTCATAACTACGAGAAAGATGTGAGTTTTTTTTTACATTATTCTTCCCTTAGGGTTAGTGTAGGGAGTTGTTCCACTAATTAACATCCTTACATCTATCTATTCATCTCTATTTCTCTCCCTCTTTCTCAACATCTCTCTATCCCCCCCTCTCTCTCTATGCCATCACCTTCTCT